>WEIT01037475.1:10048-37170 GCA_013389985.1 Dryoscopus gambensis | reverse complement strand
GGAACTTGGTTTTGTGCAGGGATGGCTGAGGGTTAGCATAAAAAATAACTAACTTCTTTGCTGAAGCTTAAATTGTACTAGACCACCAGAAATTACTGGTTAAACTGAAACAATGAGGATTAATTGAATAAAGAAATAGAGGTGAAAACTGTAAACAACTTCCTAGCTGAGTTGCTCAAGCCTTAGTACTGGGGAAGACCTTTAATATTTTCACTGGTGGCCTTGGCATAGAGAACAAGAATGCTGTAATTAAATACATTGGTTACACGAAGTTGGATACTTATCAGCACAGGGGAGCAATGGGATACTGCACAATAGAGAACCAGATGACCTTGTGAACTCCTGTAGTGAAAATTAGTGTGATAAAATACCACTAAGTGTAAAATCAGGAATTTAAGAACTAATAAGGCTTTCTTCTCTGAACTACAGGCCAGGGACTCCTGTGTGGCTCAGTCTTGATCAACAATCCTGAATTCTGCTTTCCATAGCAGGGTAACTGAGTCCAAGCTGCTTATTAGGAGCAGTTTTTGCTCCATGATGTTTTCCTGCACTGTGTGTTGGCATTGTCTGGGAGATGCTGATTAGCAAAGGCCTACTGTGCCAGGAAGCATAAGAATTAGTAAGCAATCCTGGGCCAGCACCTGGCCCTGTGACAGGGTTGTGTCTTGCTAGTATAGGCATAGTCTCAAAGAGCAAAATCTATTCGGTCTTGAAAATGAAAGCAGAGAGGGTATGTGATTGGTCTCTATAAAAACATCAGGCATCAAACACTGAGGAGAGAAAGGAGCTATTTCCACTTAATGACAATACTGGTACAAGAATAGATAGCAATAAACTAGTTTGGAATACGTGAGCACTGGAAGTTTAACGGGATTCTTTCCATTGTAGCTGTAGGACTTAGAAAATCATTTTGACAGATTTTGGGCTCATTATTTATAGTTAATTTTAAGATGAAAGTTTATTAAATCATGAAGTTTGAAAAAAAATTTTTTTCTTTGAAACAGCAGGCAACTGCAAACAATCCGTGAGGTTTTTTCCTATCCACTATTCTTAAGGAGCTTAAGTTTCCTAAGAAAAGTGCAGGAAATGTGTGCTCAGTTCTCTTGCTTTTCTGTTACAAATCTGAAAATTTAGTAAATGTGTAGCTTTGTCAACTGTACATTCTCACTATATTCAGTAATTATTCAAATTTCCAAGGTTAAAGACATCCTTTGTGAACCATGTTGTAAACTCTGTTCACTTAGAGCAGGTTTATTTCATTCCAAACCCACTGCACTTACTTAATAAACCCTCATGGCCCTCTGGAGTACTGTGTAGGTTTATGAATTCCATTTTGGAAGCAGTGCCGCTGTATTTGTTGAGACATAATACTGACCAATTTGTACTATGTCAAAATCACACCTGATGTCACAATAGCCATTGTCTCACTGGAAGTCTGTACACCATTCTAGTTCTTCATGAAATCATGAAAGCTCATGAAGGAGCTGAGTATGGTCAGTATGGCACTATGTGGGAATTAGGGACTGACTTCCTCGGCATGGACTAGACAGTGTTGAGTTGTGCCTGTGCCGTAATGAAAGAAACTCGAATTATTGCCATAACAGATCTTGAAGAATATCAGATATTTTATACATGAACTTCTTTTTATGCAATGTACTTTGGGGAGGATGTGCTCTGGCTTATATTAACCCAGCTAGATTAGTGTTCTAACAGTTTCTAGTCCTACTATGCATGTGCAGGGTTTTTTTCCCCACATTTTTGTGAACATAAATAATCTGTTTTCCTAGTCAAATGTCTTACTTGATAATTGCACTCTGGGTTGCAAAAAGTATATGAATGAAATTACTATTACATATCTTAAGGATAATAAAAGAGTGATACAAAAGAGATACACTGTCCATTAGTATAAGGACACCATTAGTACAAAACAGCGTACCTTTTAAAAATTATAGTCACATAATTTTCTCTTCTTCTTGAAGGTAGTGCCATGTAAATATATACTGTATCACATGCATGCGCAAGAAGTGATATACTTATTTCATGCTGACTTGGTTTTTTATGGCCATTTTAACTTTTCATACATAATATATCCAGTCACTAAAAAGTCAAGAGCAAATATAGTCACCCCCCCAGTACAAAGAATTTTTGAAGTGCAACTACACATATCCCTTAAAATATATGTAAAGGTGTTTGTCTCGTACCAGTATTGTAAACTTCCCCACTTTTCAAAAGTGGTATTGGAATTCTTGTGATATTTAATACAATTCTGGGGTATAGGTATCCATTTGTCATTACAGATGTAAGGCAAATAAACATAGCAGTTTTGGCATGCAGTCAAACTGATTGTAACATGAACATGAAAGTCAGTACCATAGCACAGACTAGTGGCATGTCAAAATATTGAAAAAATAGGTGATCTTTATCAACTTTTATAAAAGTCACAAATTCAGAGATTAACTTTGCTCCTGTAATATACTTCACTGACAAAATGCATTAATGTAACAGAAGGAAATGAAAAGTGGACTTGTCTGTACAGTCAGAGCAGTAAAATGAAATGGAAGACTTTCTGTTTCATTAAAGTTATAACCAGACTCTGCTGATTACAATGCCTGAGCATAAAGATTTATTCCATTCACTCCAAAATAATGACTTTTTGTCTTTAAAATAGATCTTAGCAGCTGCAAAAGACCCATCTGTGTCCTGGACCCAGACCTCTAGAATTATGTCTCTATAGAGAAATCCTAGAGACATTGCAAAAGCCTCTGTGTTTTCCAAAAATAGGAATGTTGGCTATGGATAGCAAATGCTATGTATAAGTTTTCCACAGTCATAGACACTTCCATTAAAAAGGAATGTCAACTCAGAAATTTTTAAAGGAAGGATCTCACAGAAAATAACACAGATTTTCCCTTACCAGTAGTGAAATCAGTACGCTTGGCTGTGAGAGAGAACATAGACTTCAGCTGGGGAGAGCAAAAGAGAATTACTGTTTTTTTAGCGCAAACATGAGCCATGTTTTGGTGGTGTATAGAGCCAAATTGATAAGATTTTATGTTTTAGCTAACTTCTAGAAGTCCAATTTGGTTGAATTCTAAGTAGTAAGTAGAATACTAAAAAGTTTTACTTTTGACAGGGACAACTAATGTTGTTATTTTACTGGAAAATTTTGGGAGATCTTAATATATTCTGAAAAAAAAGATAACCAGAAAAGCAGTTCCATCTCATTTTCTGGGGAGGTGATGTTCAAAGGGATTCTCAAAGTCCCAAACGCAGGACACTCACTTATTAAACTTATACTTCCTTGGAAACACTGTTACATTTCAAATAGGCGAAATGAGGAAAGATTAGCAGAAACAAGGGTAAGAAAGAGGTAAGAAAGATACCATTGGCCCCAACTGATCCTGGGTCTATATTACCTGAACCAAAAGAAGCAGATTTACTACAGTAAATTTTAGTTTCTGTGACTGCACAAAGGAAGGTGACTCACATTACTTAGTGCCAGTGCTGGTTTGCAGTGTCTATTCCACATTGGTATGTGGACTCTTTTTGGTGGTGCTCAGTGACAGGACAAGGAGCAACAGCCACAGACTAAAATACAGGAAGTTCCAGCTCAACATGAAGAAGAACTTACTAATATTGAGGGTGGCAGAGCACTGGAACAGGCTGCCCAGGAATGTCACTCCCTCTCTGGAGATATTCCAAACCCACCTGGACCCGTTCCTATGCCACCTGCTCCAGATGACCCTGCCTTGGCAGAGGGGCTGGACTGGATGATCTCCAGAGATCCCTTCCAACTCTAACAATTCCGTGATCCTGTCATCAGCATAGTGACCAATGGAGAGATGTACTATATCCTCGAAGAAACTTCCTTAGTACAGGGTGGCTTCAAACTGCACTGCTCCATGATGTAATGAAGTTTTGCACCTATGACAAACTAGGGGAAAAAAAGAAGGGCTAGCACTAATGTGTTAGTGATCACGATTAGTTACCTTGATGACCCAAGCAAAGAGTTTTTCTACTCTTCCTTTCGTTGCCTCATTTCTTTCAATGCTATAATCTTGTTACCTTGTATAATTTTAAAGGACTTGTTTCCTACATGAAGTATGAAAGCCAGAAACCAACGCAAACACATATATAATTAAAACATACGAAATTTGCTTAAGATTACTAGCAGCAAGTTCAACAGTTAATATAATGCTTACATATATTAGATGCTTGTGCCAAGCAGGTGAACTCTAATAGATTTGGTGAAATACTGTGGAAGCCTTCCAGTACAATTTTTTACCTCAGCACACCTGTAATACGAAGTAATGTTCTGAAGGCTGATGAGGATTTGGTGTAATTATTTCTTGGGTTGTAGTGTCAAAGCTATCAAACTCAAGCTTATGTGTAATCAAACATACTAAGCCTTTTAATCTAATCTTAAATAAAGTAAGGTTTCCATTTTGATCTGAGGATTTAGAGTTAGGCCATCTATAACTATACTTATGGGATTAGTGAGTGGTGTTTTGTAAGGTAGCTGTCTTTTTCACATGATCTATCTGAAAATACTAAAATGAATGTCATACTATATCCTTTCATTAAATTGCATTTTGTTTTTGCTTGATTACATCTGCAGATGTAATTTCTTGATAAATATATTTACCATTTATTGAAGTTAAAGTGGTGTGTCAAATGTGTTTTGAAGAATTTTATCTAGCAACAAAAATATTGTAATATCTTTTTTAGAACAATAAAAAGAAGAGATTTTTTGTGCATTATTTCTGATATGTAGATGTGAAACGGCTGATTACTGTAGGTTTTGCAGAATTTGTTTTACGGGCCCATGTAATAAAAAGTGCAAATAATATAAGAGGAAAACTGCTGGGCAGTGTTAGAAGTGGGAGCATATTATGAATAATCTTGCCAAAAATAGTGAAGAAATCAAAAATGAATTAGAACTTATTAGTTCACTGTATAGAACTAACCTTTGTGAATGGAAAGCAGATGGCAGGTTTAAGGTAAATCTGTCTAATCCAAATTTAAAATAATTCTTTTCAGGGTTGTGTATAAAAAAAATTTATTCTTTGAAAAAATGGATATAAGGGTTAACGCGAAAATGTCAGATATCTTTAGTGCGTTCTTTTCAGCAATGAGATTGGAACTGAGTTTCAGCAATTCCTGTTGTATGCACTAGGTGGAGTTTCAGGCTTTCCTATGGAAATGCACATCCCGATCCAGCGCCACTAGCACTTGGGATTCTAGTTTTGAACTAGTACTTAATGTTGTAGAGGAGATTTTTTTCCCAATAGTTTCCTTTTCAAATTGGCAGTGTTTTTCTGTGGAGGATGAACACCCACAAATTGAACACTGAATTTTGTGGACAAAATGTGCTCATGACTGTTGAACTTTGTAGGAGCATGGTTAGGAGGTTTTGCAAATGAGTGCAGGAGATAGTGTGCCTACCCTGGAGTGCAGATTTCTTATTTAGGGGTTAGTCCTTTTAAATTTCTGTTTCAGAAGGAAAAATTCTATGTTTTCTCCTCGCAGGTTTGTCAAAATGCATGTATTGGGCATGCAGCCCACTCACGTGGTCTTTGCTTCTCTGCAGTGCTGCTGTCACAGTCCCAGTTAATGCTCTGTCCTGGCAGGACTTGGCAGGGACAGACCTGCTCTGCATGTGTGTGAGCTGCTGAGCACTCTGTCCTGGGCACCTGGGGGCAGAAGGAGAAATCCTGTCCAGGAACATGCCACCTTCACATCTGTGCTTTTATGACACCATCTTACAACTGCGTCTGTCATTTAATCGAGAGGTCTGCACTATAAATTACCAGCATTTTTTAAATTACAAGAATGCTTCTACATGCTCTTATAAGATGGAGAAGTCAGTTCAGCCCAGTACTACTTGAGGGTTTGTGATTTTTGTGCTCACTGAAAGCACAAACATTTCTGTCTGTGTGATAGCTCCCATTCTTACTGTGTGTGATTATTTGAAGCTAAAATTATGACTGTTAGGGTTAACACTACAAAATCCTTCATGTTACAATTAGGTTTGAAATAAGGCTTTATGCGAAGTGTGACCTGTAATTATCATTAAATGCTCCTAGAAAAGCAGAAAAAAAAATCTGCAAAATTCATGAATCTATGCATTTTTAATGCCATGTGTTGGATTTTTTTTTTCAATCTGAAATACCCTAAATAAACTTTTCAGGAATCAGGTTAGGTCAGGAGTACTCTTCCTGGTTCTACTTTTAGAGGAGGTGGTAGGAAATCATATTCATTCAGAGGGAACTCTTATTCTGTTGGGTACAAGAGAATAATACTGGCCATCCTGGAGTCCATTGTCTGGAGACAAAATATGACTGTCAGCCAAGGACAAAGCTGCCAAGTTTTTTGACTGTAGTATCTAGTTTTTGTGATATTTTAACATAGAAGTGAAAATAGCAAGTGAGAACTTTGGGGGATTTTATCTCATTTTCATTCAAGTTATTATATATTTCTATACTTATATAATTGTTTCAGATCTAGTCCTTTCATTGCTCTGACACATGCCTGGAAAGTTTAGAACTACTTTCAGCTCTGTACAGACCTAGCAGAAATATTAAAGCCTTTTAACCGCTATTGATTAAAGAGGGCAAAAATACTTCTGTCTTGGATTCTGAAATGTCACTTTGGTGCTTTCTCATGTACTTTCTAACTTAATTAGCAAAGGTAAAACAGGTATGTTCTTAAGTTTGTATTTGAATGATGTCCAGGCCTGAAGCATACACAGTTTTGACCTTTGAATGTCCTCTAAGGACATCTAACGTACCTCAGAGAGCAAGCTGCTACTTGAGGAGTCTCTCTTTTTTGTCCTCAGTGCTTTGATGGCTTGTTCTATGTTTTGATGTAAGCAGACATGAGTTCTCATACAAAAAAGATAAGAAGGAAGTGTACCAGAGTGGGGCATACCACCACAATTAAATGAACAAGTGATGCCTCCTTTTCCTGCCCCATCCCGACAGTTTGTGAATGAGGCAGTTGGTGACTTTAGTTTGCATGTGAACCTTGCATCCAAGTAAGCTTCTCTATGGAGCTCTCATTGAAAGATTTGCTGTGAGAATTGACTAGGGAGCATGGCCCAAATTATCTATTAGATAACAGCCTGGAGAATGAAAGCAAGATACAGATTGCAGCTTCTGAAACCTTTTCTGGTGGACTGAGCTAGATGTATTGTGGAGGTAGGAACTACATCTTCAATGAGATTCCATGGAGCTGGCTGCATTTAAAAGAGTGATGAGCATTGATGTAAGTCTTTGAATGTCCTATACTCTAAACCATTGGAAAAAAGGCAGCTTGCTGTAGGATTAGAACTGGAGACATGATAACTAGATTGAAGGCTGAGTGTAGACATTCAAGGAATATATTGTATAACTGGTACAATTTTTGTCTGTGAACTTAGACAAAAATATATAAAGAGAAGAAGAAGAAGAAGAAAAGGAAAGCTGAGCTAAGGCTTAGCTAAGCTAAGGCTAAGAAGAACGAAGATTAAGGAGTGAAGGATGAAACTTGCAGTGAATTAATACTATCGACAATCCAAACTTTAGGTTAACACAATAATCAGTTTGAATGGTCCAATGTGTTCATGACTAGTGTGTTGTATTTGATTCACTGCATTCTGGTTTATTCTCATATAAAATAATAACTGAACATGAAATTAACTTACAGATAATTGGTGTTGTTGATTTCCTGAACTGCCATGTGACTAAGGTGATCAAATAAAAAGCTTTGCAAACAAGTACATTTTAGGATATTAAAAAAATCTCATTACTATATACAGGATCACACAACTGGGAAGCTGTAATGATTTTAATAATTTAGTAAGCATATAGTGAAAGCTAAATTTTGGCTATGAAGTGGAGAGACACACCACCTTATAAATTGTGTTACTTTAGTTATAAAATGGCTTTAAAACGACTTGCACTAATTCGAAGTCACTTCTTGAAGTCAGCATCTTCATGTAAGCATAGGATATAGACCACCATGGAAGTAAATCAGCAGAGCATTTTAGAGAATTATAAAATTACTTGTTTGCAACAGCAGATGACCTTTTCTAACATTCCTTACTCTTAGTGAGAGAATAAAAATGGATTGAAAATTTAATGACTTTTTAATTATTTTTTTCTATCATCCTCAAATTATAGTATTAATTTTCAAAGCTGACACTTATTGACACTGGAACCTCAGTATTAGAACCTTCTAATTTATATTGCTTCTATCTGTTGTTTTTCCTTGTATTACAAATAATGAAACAAAAAAAGATTAAAATAATTTTTATTTGTATTTTTTTCGAAACTAGGTCTTCCAAGGTTGTACAGACATATTTTATTGTATTGTAGCTAAGATACTGTAATTGTAATGGAATTAAAACTGTAATCTTTATACATTTGGAAATAGTAACAGTCAGTTGATGTGTGCTTGCTGAAAATGTCGTATACAGTGTTTGCAAGCTAATGGATTTTACATTTAAATATGTCTGAACAGGTAATGTGGGTATGTAACTTGTGCCGAAAACAACAAGAAATCCTCACAAAATCAGGAGCCTGGTTCTATAACAGCGGATCACATGCACCACAGCAACCAGACCAAGAAGGTATTCGAGCTCTGCGGAACGAGGAAGCACCTCAGGAGAAAAAAGCAAAACTGCAGGAGCATCCTCAGTACCAAGGACCACCAGGTGACATATCCACACAAGCTTCGGACAAAAACAGATCTCAAGGGCTCACAAGACAAGACTCAATTAAGAATGGTTCAACAGTAAAGCATCAAGTAACAAGTGACACGTCAGACAGGTAAAAAAGTATTTAATGGTTATCATGATAAGATCTGATGAATTTATGCTACAAATTTGATTTTATCTTTTAAAATTTTGTCTTATTTTTATTCTGTAGCCTATAAAATACATACTGGGCATTTTGAAGCAGCACTGAGAAATCTTTTGTTGGTTTCAGATGGTCATAGCCAGTGTGTGCTCTTCAATCCTTCTCACTGAAAAAATGTGGGACATGACAGTTGCAGTGTGACAGTTTGTCCATGTGCTTGCAACTTTGTCAAATCAGTCACTGTGCTGTGCAGAATTTCACCATATTTCCGTTGTGGTGACTTACTTTATAGTAAAGTTTTAGTAATCCAAAATAGGACACAAAAAGGCAGATTAATTGAAGACAGTGTCTGTTCAGACTACTGAATTAAAGTATCTGGTTGTACTTGCAGTATATAGTATTGAGGATGGTGAAATTTTTGTGTAATGACCTTAGCCTTTTCATGGTTTCTCAGTTTCTTGCTATTTGTTACTGTCCTTAGTATAAATATTTTTTTCTTTGATGCCATGAGGATTTTTTGCCTTTTCTTTTATAAGCATGCATACTTGTAATTCCGTTAGTCTGATAACTTAGTGTAGTCCTAATATTCTGTTGAGCTAGGAGACCAAATATCCTGGAGGCCTCGCAGTTGGAGGCCTGAAAGCCCTACGCTATCCTGAGAAACCACCGTGCTCTCTAGAACACATCCTGTAAACTAAGATAGGCCCATCCAGTGGGGAATTCCTCAGGATGGGGGGATATCACGCTATTCATTTAAGCTCCTCATTGGGGAATCTTTGATAGATATGCTAATTTGGAAAGTCTATAAATTATATACATGATCTATTGTGTGTGTGCATTTTGGCGCCTTCCACCTTGGCGAAGTGGTGCACCATAAGGATCCTTATTAAATACTGAGGTAAAAACCCCTTTTTCCTTTAACCGTGCCTGGCTCTTAATTTTAAGACCAGGGAAAGGGAACATCTTCGCTACCTTAACACTGCGTTAGTCTTACTTGCATTGTTTGAAACTGTAACTCTATCGGGGCTAGTGTAGTAAGAGCAGGTTTAGCCAGAGAATGGAGCTGGAACTTCCCTCCCTTTTTCTTGATGTGATTATACCAAAAGGCACCAGAAAACTCTCAACCTCTGTGGCTAGGTTTTACTGGAACACAAAAATAAAAATGGTTTCATTGAATGAATTAATTTTTTTTCCTAAGCAACACCGGTATAGAACTTTAAATATGATGGGAAGGGAAAGATGAGAGTGAAGTTGCTCAGGTGTTTCCATGGAAATGATATCCTCATGCGCGTGTGAGAGACCTCCAACTGCCTTAGAATTTGGCAGCCAGAGCAGTATAAGCTGGCAGCTTTTCTCTGCTGCCCAGATATGACCTCATTACAGCATTTATTCTGCGAGCTTGAAACAAGTTAGACATATATAGTATCTTTTACATTTAGTATAACTAAAATAGTTTTCCTTTTTCCTCACCTCTTGAATTCCACATTTTATTTCCTATTTTTGGTCTCACATGAGAACAAATTGAATGTAATTAATCTAACCTTTTTTTTTTTTTTAACTTACTCTGCCTATTGCTGTTTGCTCTGATTTTGGCTGTTGGGTTCAGTACTTAGTTGTCCTGAGTGCTCCTCACTTGTATGTGTAGTCTCTGAAAAACACAGCTGGCACCCTAACTTGATGCTAGGGAGCAGGAGAGACAGACTGATTCTCTTGTGGTTCATTTTTGCCCCTTAATTTTGCCAGGAAATTTATATCATAGATAATGTGATAACAAAAAATCCCAAACCCTTGTTAGCAGCAACAGTTTAACTCTGAAAGTGTTTTGACATTATATGCATGCAGAAATATGGAGGGAGAGAATGATACAAAAATAAATATATAATTGAGATATGCAATATGCATTTAACCTAAGTGGAGTTAAATGATAAACGTGGAAAGTATAAAGTAATATTTTCCAATGGGAAGAAGGTAGGCTTTGTGCCTGAAATCAGAACTATTTTGCTGATTGTGATCACTTCTACTCAATATATTATTTAAGTTCAGATAGTTTTTTCAGTTATTGGCCTCTTCATGTTTTATTTGGGTAATAATTCTGATGTTCCCTAATTACCATATACAAGTATGCTTAGAATATGACATATAATATATGCTACTGAAGGATAGAGGGTCTTCTGAATAATTTTATTCCCTAATGTTCCTCACATAGACAATTTTTTTCTGGACCTAATAAAAAAAGATTCCTCCGTGATGCCCAATCAAAGTTTACTGGTCAAATGGGCTTCTAGAGGAGAATATCAGGAACTCTGAGAAAGACTGCCCCAGAATTCAATGGTGGGGAGAGACTTTAAGTTTGGATCTGTATGTGCTGTGGTGCCATTGCTATTCTTATCAATAATACAAGGAAGGCTTACAATTTGTGTTGTTTTTGGCTGGGGTAGAGTTAATTTTCTTCACAGTGGCTGGTACAGGGCTGTGATTTGGATTTGTCCTGAACACAGAGTTGATAATATAGAGATGTTTTTGCTATTGCTGAGCAGGGCTTACACAGCCTGCAGACAAGTGTTTTTCTGCTTCTCGTACTGCCACACTGGTGAGGAAGCTGAGGGTCCATGGGAGGTTGGGAGGAGACACAGAACCTGTCCTGAGCTGGGACAGGTGTCTCAAAACTGACCAAAGGGATATTCCACACCATATGATGCCATGCTCAGTAAATAAGGTGGGGTGAAGGAGGAAGCGGGGAGGGACATTGGGAGTGATGGAGTTCATCTTCCCAAATAAGTGTTACACCTGATGGGGCCCTGCTCTCCTGGAGATGGCTGAACACCTCCCTGCCCATGGGAAACTGTGAATTAATTCCTTGTTTTGCACTGCTTGTGTGAGTGGCTTTTGCTTTACCTCTTAAAACGTCTTTGTCTCAACTCTTGTGTTTTCTATCTTTTACCCTTCTGATTCTCTCTTCCATCTCACTCGAAGGGAGTTAAGAAGCAACTGTGTGATACTTGTTTGCTAGCTGGGCTTTAAACCCAGCACAATTTTAATACATTCAACTAATTTCAAGAGCAGAAGATCACATATTCTCTTTATACTGAAGTCATGTATAGAAGATATATATCCTAATTTGATATAATTTTATTATTAAAATTTATAAATCTATGTATGCTATGCTTATTGTTATTGATCAAATTAAGTAAGATAATTTTATCTCTTTGAAACTTGCTGTTGTGGTCAACCAATTCCATACAGTTTTTTCTAAGGGCTTCTGTCTTCTTTTTGAATGTTTTGTGTTATGGGGTTTTGGCTTTTTTTTAGCATTAACTGAAAGAACCAACCAATAGAGAAAAATGTTGTCTGAGAGATCATCATGACAAGTTTTTTTTTCTATTCTTAAACTAGATATATGCAGAAATGCTATAATTAACTAGTATGTTAGACCATTTGTCTATATGAAGAAGGAGTTCTTTGAGAAAAACATGGCCATTCAAAATATCCCAAATAATAAGGAAGTAGACAAAAAAGTCTCTATTTAGAAGTGGTTGTTGCTTGCCTTGCACAATCACAATAATGGAAGTAAATAGAAAGTGGGAACTATATTTTCTCTCTTATTTTTCATCCCAAGGACATTAGTTTTGACACACAAAGTAATTTAAAATGTTAAAAACAATAACCACTTGAGAAAAAAAAAGATATTGCTAAGACTTTATACAATTGGGTTATGATTTGAATAGAAAGGTAAAATATATTCTTTTTGTCAAAGTTTTTTTAACATTTGCAGCTTCCATGGGTGTTGCAGCAATTGTTGCTTAGCAGTTCTTTAAATCAAGTATCATATGTCTTATCTTGGTCATCTGGAGACAAGCTGGTCACAGAGTAAACGGCAACATTCACTCCTTTAATCTCAAGATCATCAGTGTTCTTTCTGTCTTATTCCTTACTATGTCTTTTCTGGTTGTGCTTTTTTGTTTTTCCATTCTTGAGTAGTATTCACCATATTTTTTCCCTGTTTTCTTTACTAGTATTATTCTTCATTAAAATTTTATTGTTTCGACCATTAGACTATGTCGCTGTTGTTAGGGACGGGTCGAGAAAGCGACGTTAAGACTCCAGAAACTTTGGAAGGCAAAAGGCATTTTTTATTACAAAGGCACACTTTTAACAGATTCACACAAGTGCTACACAATTACTGGTTCTTCGATCAACACCCCCTGACACCACTGGCTAACTACAAACGACACCTATTTCTAAACATCTTGCAACACACAAACACTAGGTGCAGAAATTGTTTAGCATTCTTCCTCTGAGATTTCTCACAGTCCCTAGCTCAGAGTATGGGAAAGTTTTACTTTTCCACAGTCAGATGCTGGAAAATTCCTCTCTGACCAGCTGTCAGTATCCACAAGACTAGTATTCTGTTTCCTTGATGTAAGCAACAGTCCCATTTGCAATTGATAGATCCCAGCCTGTTTAGATGGATAGATAGGTTATAGATTATAGATCTTCTCTCACTGATCTGTAATTTGTTGCCTGAAGAAGCCTTTGATGATTCTGGATTGCACATTCTCCAAGGACATTTTTCTTATATTGGATCCATTACAGAAAAACGTAAAATGATTAAAAAAAAGTTCAGAAGCAAGTTGTACTTACCAAGAACAGAACATTTTTCATTACATTTTTTTTTTCTAGTTCATATTATAGAATCACAGCATGACTTAGACTGAAACCTTAAAATCATCTAGATCCACCCCACCTGCCATGGGCAAGGACATCTTCGACTGGACCAGGCTGCTCAAAGCCCCATCCAGCCTGGCCTTCAGCATTTCCAGAGATGGAGCACCCACAGCTTTTCTGGACAACCTGTTCCAGTGCCTCCCCACCCTCACAGTAAAGATTTTTCTTCCTTATATCTAGCCTAAATCTACCCTCTTTCAGTTTAAATTCTTTACCATACTATTTACAATCTGGCCTACGGTGCTTTCACTAGTTTTTATATAGTAAACCTATGGGTAAGGCACAGGCAGCAGGCACACCTGTATGATTCAGCAAATGACCATGGTGCATTTGACATTGTTTGAGGTAAGACTAATGTAATTTGTACCACATGGACGTTTCATGCTAAGCACAGTTGAACTGTAATCATATGTAGTGGTTTTCACAGACTTAAGCTTGTGTGCAGGTTGTATGAATGCTGATACAGTGTAACACTAGATTCCCTGAAAACTGCAAAATGATGTGAATCAAAGAAATGTGAAATATTATTTTAAGTAATCCATAGACTCAGAAGATCTATTCTGAGGTCTGCTGAGCACAGATGGTAGATTTATGGCTGCAGTTCTTTGATCTGCAGATTCACATTAATTCTGGATTAGGCAAAGGGGTCCGATTTTATCTTCATCAAGATCTTTCAAGTAGTCTCTTGTTCCCAAGACCCACACTACTCATCATACATGTTTTCTTTCTAGCAGGAAAATCATTTGAACAGACATAATCTTTTTTTTCATTCATTTTGCATCAGGCAATCAGCTTGTGAAATGGTTGGTTTCTTCATTCCAAACCCCATGTTTATAATGTTCTATTAAAATGTGTACAACATCCTAATATTAAAATTAGGGATACAGGGAACCTTAATGCTGATATGAAATGTTTTTTATTTGTCATTCTCTTTGCCTGAATTGTTAGATCTTTACATGGTGTTGCCAGACTTGGCTTGTAAAATAATTATTTTTCTTACTCTTAGCAGGATCCATTGTAAAGACATTTCAGTAATTTTCCACATATGAACTCAAGTATTTTAAACTGTAAATATTTTGTGACATTCCAGAGGTGTTGCTTCATAAACCTTTATTCTGTACGTATACATAGCTCTCTAAAAGTAGTAAACGCCTCTTCCCAAAGCAAGGTTACAATGACATAGCTATTAATAGATATCTGAAATGGTATTATGTAGTTCAGGTAGATGTGAATTTTTCAAGGTTTAAAAAAAAATTATTATTATTTTCCCTAATCTGTATTTTATGAAGCCAAAATGTTCCTCAAAATTTCAAAATGATAACTTTTATTTTACAATATATATTTGTCATGCATTATATTAGTGGAAGAAAAACTTCCTCAAGGATATTTTTCATGCGATTCAATGAAAAAAAAGAAAGTGAAAATATTGTGAGAAAGTTCATTTTAATGTGTCCTGAGTCAATTTATTCCTGCTACATCTATCAGAGAGTGAGCCTTGTCACAAAAAGAGAATTGGTTCTTGGTACAGGAAAAGATCATGATCTGTAAGCTCATGATCTGAAGCAAGACTAATAAATAAAGCTGCCTGAACCCTTTTCAGATTAACTGTAAGGATATGAGATTAAATCATAAAAACCAGAATGAAAACAACAAATTGAGAGAGTGAGCAGCTGCAGAGTTGCACAACAGTGGTATTTATTTTCCAGGCCAGCAGACACAGTAAAGATATATCCTACTTCCCTCTTCCTTGTCTTCTCCTGTCACAGATACATATGTATTTGGGGGTCTATTTTCTATCAACCCTCTTACCTCAAAAAAAGAGAGAATTTTTAGGGTGGTTTCTATGCACTATATAGTGGGCTTGGAGAATGCATTTTATTCTCAGTAAGAAATGCAAACAAGAGTGTTGGGGCTGCTTGGGTCTGAAGATGCAAGATTTGTGCATGTATTCTTTATGAAATGTATACATGTGTTTCCTGCATATAAAGGCTTTATTCTATTGTGTTACCAATGGCTCTGCGTTCCTTTCCTTCCATTCTTGGGAGGAGTGCCAGTATGAGTTGGCAGAGTAGGTCAGGGATGTCAGGGTGTGAAAAGAGGAAAAAGGAGACCAAAACAAGAGAGAAAAGGAGTAGGGAGGAAAAAGCAGGCATAAGTGAGACGAGAAACATGAAAGAGCAGCATCAATTAAAAAATGAAAATGTGTGTCCATCTGTTTCATGTTTATATCTTTTAAAAATGATTCGTCTTTAATTGCTGGATCATGAACAACTGACACTGAGAACAGCACTGATGGTAGTTGATTGCAATTTAAAATACGACAGTGTAACATAAAAGTCAGTCAATTATACTTCTTTTGGAAAGGCTGAAAACTGCCCATTTCTTGAGATTATCACTATTTTTCTGCTGCAATACTTATGGCACATCAATGTAGTGCAACCTCTGATTTTGATTGTTTCTCTTTCTGAGTTCCTGAGTTAATAAATTTCTAGTCAGATGTGTTAAAACCCCTTTACTTGGACCTGTGGAGACTGAGCATATTTGAAGCAAAGTATTTTACCTGATTTTCAAGTAAAATAGAGGTGTTTTAACTCTCTTACCTATTTTTTTACCTGCTGACATATTTATAGACAGTGAGCAATATTAAAATAATTGTGTAGAGAAGGTATTTAAAATAAGTGCGTTGGTACTCAAGAGTCGGACTGATAAAATTGTGCGCAGATTTGTTCATGCTCAGACAACCGCATCTCTAAATCTTTTAGAATTCTATATGTAAGACATAAAAAATTATATGATTTCTTTTAATGTTGTTGACTACCACAGTAGCAAAACTCCCACAATTGTTGAAAAGCATAATTGTATTTTTCACTTAATGAGTAAATCCAATACTCCATACAAGAATTTTGCAGGTTGAGTTTAAAATTGAATCAGTATTCTTTTCCATGCATGACTGCCGAGACCTCTCAGTGACTTTCCCTGGCACTAGAACAGGATGCAAAGGAGTTTAGATGTACCCTACAGTATTTTTAACATATTAACTAAAGATTTAAGTTTTGCAGCATTGGAACTGCATCTGAATAAGATTTTATATTCATCTTCCTACTCCCATTCCAGCATTTTTTACCACTTTAATAGTCCTTAGAGCTTTAAAGTAAAACCAATGTCAATCTGAAAACTAGTCTCAGTAGTTTTGCTTTTGTTTCTGTGTACTTTCATTTCATTGTATGTTTTCTATGATTATTGAGATAGTAGTTTAGAACAAAATAATTAGATTTTCCTTCACAGAACTGCTCTTTTAATTATTTAATACATCTACACATAGGATTAAGGGTGTGGATCCACATTTCATGGCTGTTCCAGATTTCAGGTAGAAACTGAAGTTAAGTTTATCTGCTGTCTCACCCTCAAATGACATTAAAAAATAATTTAATAATAAGTATGGCCAGAGGAAGCAATAGAAATGTATGGGAAGAAAGCCAGAGAAAGTGCAGTATTTAATTATTGAGAAGAAGTACTTTGGGTCCAACAAAGACAGAAATTTTAATGAAATAATTAGACACTTATGACAAGGACTAAACTACATCTGCTTATGAAAATAAGTAAGGATTTTGATATCATTTGTAATGCAAGGTCTCTGTAAGGAGCTCCTGAATGATATTTACATTGTCTATTAACAGTCCAGACTACCTATAGTGGGTACACTTTGTTTCTACCTGTCATTATTAGGTTGCAGTGGGTTGTAGCATATGCATTCTGTTCTAATTTCTGGAAAAGAGATGGAGCTTTTTCTCTCCATTACCTTTGCAGAAACATCTGTTTTCTGAGAAATGAAACTCCTTGTACAGTTATTTGTCTCCTAATATTGGTTTTGTGGATCTCCTGCTCACATGAACAGTATCAACTCTGACACAACATTCAGGTTGTGCAGCCACACTGTGACTTCAGTGTGGTTTTTCTGAGCTATGCATTGCTTCCCTTCCTCCCCTTTTATTTTCTCTAACTGATTATGTTTTATTAAAAGATGCCTTTTATTATTATTTTAAGGTGAGTCTTTATCTAGCTGTAGAACCTGTATTGAGTAGCATTGGGCCTCTGACCCAAGCTACAATTTTGGGTCCTTTTTGATTCAAGAAAGATAATCTGTTTGGAAAAGTGAGAAAGAGAAGAGGATAATTCTGCAACTGTAGCAGAACTAACCTACCTTAATAAACAGCATAAACTGCCATGTTCCTCTTCAAACACTAGAGTGCTTTAATTAAGAACGTAAAAAAAAATATTTAATTCCAGCTTTAAGTGGCAATATTAACTCAGCTGCAATCATTCTTTGCAGTGAGCTAATCTCATGCTGATTTTAGGGAATTTCATTTTCACAGTTTGCAGTAGAGACCCTTTTCAAAAATAATTCTGTTACAACATGATGTTTTTATTTTGCTTACTGTTACTGATTACTTTATTTTTTTCTCAATTGACATTTGTTGCATGTTTCTTATTGAAAGCTATCATTTATTATTTGACTTTTCTCAGTCCTGAGCTCAGGAAAGTCTGGATATTCAATGCTGACATTTGTTATCTTTGAAGGGGAATTTGGCCTTCCATTGCAGTGCTACATTTCTGTATAGAACAGCTATGTTTTTACCTGTGCTAAAAGACTGTTAATAACCTAAATCTATAAGCACAGACATCATCTGTATCAGACTATTAAACATTTTTATTAAGTACTGACTGCAGCTAACATTTATGACACTAAATGTAGTTTTGCTTTTAATGAAACAGATCCTGTAAAAAAGCAATATCTGAAAAAATGGAGGGTAGCAGAATTTATAAATTATTTTTTAAAATTAATGAGGCCAATACCTTTCTGGGTTGAGCATGTCTTCTTGAAATGCAGTTTTGTTGACCTTGCATAAACTTGAATGTTAGAGCTCACTGTGTGCTCATAGTCCTTGGTTGTACCGTCCTCTGTTCTTTCGAGGCTAAATTCTCTTAAGAAGTATAAAAGAATTTTTAAAATTTCATATTTTTAAAAAAATAGTGTGTAAGGTGAATAAGATACATCTGTGGAATGTAGCTAAGGGAAATTTCTAACATTTGGTAAAGAACTCTGCTAAATCAAGTTTATTGTTTCTAGCAGCCAAATGATTCTGGAATCTGCAGTAAGCAATTCAATGAATGGCTTTTTGTTTTCATACTTTGTACCATAACTACATAGACTAAAATAAAATAAAAAAATGCGACTGCATAGTTGTTACTGGTGCAAATACTTTGGCTTTTCCTTTGTGTCTCTAGAAGTCACAAATGATGAAGAAATCACTTCTGTAGTGCAATTTAGCTGTCACTTATCTTTTACATGGTAAGACGAAAAAATTTAGTAACTGTCAATCTATTTTATTAAGTCAGATTTGAGGAAAAAATATAACAAAAATGAATGTAATAGGACCATATTTTTGTAATTCAAAGTTACCTTATTAAGCAGTAAGATTTTCTTTTCTACCTTATCTTTAGCATGATTATTCTGTTTCTTTTTCTTCACCTTCTTCAAGACAAATCCTTTCATCCCTTTGCCTACTCTGGAATGTCCTTACAGAATTATTTAGTTAGTTTTATTACCTCATTTCTTTTGTGTATCACCACCTCTTTCTCACTGGTGTGAGAAACAAAACCAAATGTTGGCTAGACATTGAAAGTGCTTTGAAAGATATATTCATGATGTTTTTTCACCTGAAGACAGACATTCTTTTCTTCTCTAATCCACCTCTTTTAATTTCCCCTTGATGTAGTTCACTTCTTTTCTTCACTTTACAACCAAAAATTCTCCAGCCATTCCTATGTGTCCTTTCGGTTTTGTGGTAAACTAATTGGACACTTCTCTCCCAAGCTTTGAGAAATCTTGATTTTTTTGCCTTTCAGAAAAAACCAGAGCTCTCTGCATTCCTTATGAACCAGAATGAAGACAGCCACAGACATTTTAGGGAATGGTTTCAGGAAATTAGTGCAGTACAATGTCATTCCAAGTTAAGTAGAAAATGTAGGTGACCTGAAGTCAGTGACTCTTAAAGCAGAGTTTTAAAATCCAAGGTAATATCTGTATATGATATGCAGTGGGTTGTGCATACATGGAACTTGTTCTGACTTCCTGCACTATGCAACACTGTGCCCTGTAATCATGCCCTGGTGTTTTTAGAAAATGACATCAGCGAGTGCCTGGTTCTGCAGCATGAGCTTCCTGAAAATGCTGTTAGGGACCTCAAACAGTGTGTCATCTTCACAGAATATCAGGAGGTTAAGTTGCTCCAAACACAGTTTTCCAAGTTTCTGGTCCACCGTTTTGTCAGCTGGTATTATATGCTTGAACTAGTCCCTAGATGTAATTTATCTGCCTAAGCAAGTTTCTATTATGCAGCTTGTAATAGGATGAACCATGAACTTTGCTGCACAAACCCCATTGTCTTTGTAAAAAGAAAATGGCAAGGACAAGAGTTTTTATGGTAATGTTGTGATAGAAAGAAATGCATTTTAGCTGCAAGAAGTTACATTTATAATGACTTTGTGAAAATGCTGGACTTTAAATGAGTTCTTGATGATCACTTAAAAAAATTTAAAAATACCTAGCAAGGCAGAGGTGATTAAAGCAAAAACCATCTGATTTGCTTTATAATGCCAAATAAATTGGGGAGCTTCAGAAAGACATTGCATTCTAAAGTTCCAAATCAGTACACAAACCCGATTTTTTTTCCAAGAAGTAGAATAATTTTAATTGAAACTTTTTGACTCTGGCTGGTGCTGGGCTGACAAAAAATGACCCGCTTCAATTGTATCTTTATGCTGAAGTTAGAACGGTGTAAAATATTTAAGCTAGAAGAGGAATCACAATTAGTTCAACAATCTCAACTCTTGAATATAAGAAAGTTGACAACTCAAATGTTAGTTCAGTAATTCTACCTCCTCACTAGGATGAGATAATTGCATTTTATTCCTAAAATGTACATCTAGTGATTAATCTTCCTGTACCATTTATTAACAGGGTCTAGAACAAAAAGTTATTCTTGAAAGAAACCAAATTTAACTAGGATATACATATCGTATAAAACAATGTATATTTTGGGTGCTTCTTGTGTCTCAAGTACATACAATGAAGACTGAAGAATTGACTTTTATTTACAAAATATGTATGAATATTTGAAGCAAAAAATTTGATCTTCTGAATAAAGTAAAATTGAAATAAAGAATAATTTAGTTTCTACTCAGCAGATTTTTTTTTAATGCAGACATTATTTCCAAAATTGGAATATCAATTATAAAGATGCTGAGAACCAGAGTAAGAAGGAAAAGAGGAAGATATGTCACTTAAATAATGGAAAAGATAGGAATATTTTGTAGGTGGGACTCAAATTCTGGAGCTTTGGATGTAATACTAATAAGTACTATAGTACTAATAGCGTCTCAACTTCCCAAAATATTTTTTTGGATAGTGATAAACTGCATTGCAGTAATCACTGATGTACTAACATAAATCTGGATCATTTTTACCCACTTAATTCTTTGCTCCTACTTCAAGTAATTAAGAGCATTTGTAAGAATATTTGTGTCCTTTTGGTAGATATTCCCAAAAGCTGTCAGTTGTTTTCGACATTAAGCCTGCTGAAGCTAACCAAACCAGGAGATTTCACTCAAGACAGGGATTTTAAATTTCACTCTCTATGTGGCATACAGATTTTTCTTTCAGAAGCACTTTTTTCCTCCCTGAAAATGAGATTAATTTAGAAATTATTCTATGGTATGTCACCAAGTATCATGAAGCCTTACAGTTACAACAATCAATTATGAAATTAACCTTAACTCCCTTCCCAAGTGGCCAAGGTTGCTTTTATTCCACGAAAATAGAACTCCTGTATTAAATGGAAATCTTTCCAAAGTAAAATATTTACACAGCCTTAATGCTTATAAAACCCAGGCTGCATGACACTATCAAAGGAAATAAATTCCAGAAGTGTGTGATCATCAGGAAAATATTCTTCTGGTATTCCAATCAGCTGAATATAGGAGCAACCCAGGAGACCATAAATCTCATAATGACATGAAAGGAAGATAAATTAGTCTCTTTGAATTCATCCCCAAGATATGGAAGGCTCAAATTTTTTATCAGTGTACTGAACAGCAAAAATTAATAAACAATCTAGTGCATAGATGTGTTGTCATAGCTTCTGTTAAACTAAATAAAAAGACTGGTCTTAATCTTACTGTCATTTGGACAATGATCTCTCTTTAGTTTGCACATATATCAGTCTTCATTTCCATCACCGATCACCTGGACACATTGACACCCAACACAAGTTTGGACCTTTAAGAACCAAATCAGTCATCTGAAAGTAGAGATACAGCAATAAATCTCAAGATATTTTCCAAGTGAATAAAAGTAATTTCTAAAATTAATTAAACTCCCAAATTCATTGTGAATGAGAGCCAATTTCTGCAATGTATAACCACCATGGATTTCAAGATCAATGTAATTGTTACTTTCTTTACATAACAAGGAATTTATGGTCAGCCTGCTCACAAAAAAAGCACTTGTGTAAAGGATGCCAGAACTGTGGTAACTGTGTCTTTCATGAAGAAAACATTATCTCTTTATCTGAATGTGTATGTTGGAATAATTTCTGTGCTGGGAGCATTTAAGTAGTTGGTAATCATTGCAGGACTGTTGTAGGATTTATTTTTTGCCAACTGCTTAAATTTGTATAACTTGGAGAATGAGGGATTTAAGTACAAACTACCTGTAAGCACTGAGGAAATCAACTTGCACCTTGAATACCTCATCCTGAAATGGAGAGGAAAGACAGGTATCTGGAAACTGTTAGTGAGTGTATTTTCAGGTTCTGTTAGTAGTATTTTACATTATTGATCATACATAATACTTTGTTAGTAGTATTTTAAATCACCTTTTGTGTTTTTGAAAGGTGGAAAATGATCACCTTTTATGAAAAAGAACAGAAATCTCTTTTGTAGAAGATGAAGTTTTCAGTGCACTCTTTCAAAAATCAATCAAATCCCTGTTCTAGGCCAGCAGTTCTCGTCTAGCGAGACACATCTCATTGGTGAACCATCCCGAACTGCAAATGAGGCATAAAGCAGGATTCATGTACTATAATAAGGTGCAAGGAAATATCAATTTTAAGTCAGCTGAAGGTAAAATTAGTTGAAATATACTATTCTAAACCACACGTTCTGCAAGGTGCAGCATCTACTGAATATTGAGCCTTTTGTATCCATGTGCATTACACGTACTTCTCTACTTCTTCAGCCAGTGTATAAAAAACTTGATGTGCTTGTTGGGTAAAGGAGCTACTCCTTTAGCCAGGGGAATGAAGTCTCACTTAGACCTTTTCTAGCTCTGATTCTTCCACCTTAATATTACTCCTTTAATACTTTCAGAAATATTATTTATATATTATAAATTACATGTATGGACATGGACAAAGGTATATATTCATACTATAAGGTTAGGATGCCTAGCTGTTGTTGTGGTCAAGGGGCAGCATTCCCCGTGGGTCCTCGGAAGGAAGGGGGGGCTGCAAGCTCACCGGGGCCTCCACAGAGTCTCTGGGATACACCTTTGCAGGCAGCAGCAAGCCCTAAGAGAAACACAGCATCTCCTTAATGGTAAAGTCAGGAGGTTTATTTTGGTCCAGCGCTGGCAAGGGGTGGGGGGGAAGGGGAAGGGGAAGGGAGAGGGGAAGATCCAAGCGGAAAGAGAGCCTCGTCCTCTGGGCACTCCCCTATCACAGTTTCGAGGCCCCGCGGGCCCAAGGCTTGAACCAATGAAAAGCTCACAGGGGAGGGATCAAAGGCAGGGCTACACCTTAGGAATATACCATACATTTCGGAAGGGGGAAACAGAACAAACCATTCAAAGGAAAATACATCACCACACCTAGCCATTTCAGTAAACTATCAGAACTCTGAGGAAAGCCGAGAACTGATTATGGGATCATCATTTGACCCAGAGCTTCCAGAAATTTATTTTGTGGAGATGTATTTCTCCTCTAGGAAGTTGACCAGCCCTGCAGAAATGAAAAAAAAGTAGTAGCATGTATGAATTATTTTAGTACACAATAGAATCATGCTCTTGCAGGTTGAAGAATTGATTTGTACATTAATTAGAAAAATAAGTTGGTTTCTCTTGTTTGCCAAATGCAATTTCTGCCTCAGTGGCTCTTTATGTAAATTATGTCTTAGGTCAGGATAGTGGTTTAAAAACCCCATATCCCTGGATTTGAAGGCTTCTTTTTCATATATGACATCTGCCATTAATAGGTGTTTTGCTAGAAACCATTAAGATCCCCAAAATACCTGTGTTATATGTGGGGAAAATGCATTAATTGGAAAAATGGAGAGAATGCAAACACCTGGATTTTTTTCAGATATGGCATCAGAACACAGCTAAGTCAGGAACTGGAAAGTGTTCTCAGATCTAGCAATAGAAATGTAATCACAGATTTATATTTCTACCTCATAAATAAAGTATTTAGACAAGCATAAGAACACTTCATTAAACCTATTTTTGGGTGCTCATGCAATTTTGGGTCACATGATTTTCTCCCCCTACATGTTCCTCTTTCTTTCTATTAATTATACAGTAAGAAAAAGGTGGCTAGCTTTCTAAACTGCACTCCTTAGTCATCTAAATTTAGGTGGGATGAATCTCAGCGTCTTTGTTATTAAGGTCAAACAATCTAAATTCAACCTCTGAATTTGCCTAAAATCAGTAACATCTTCCTTTTTACACACAGACTTCCCTAAACAAGGAATAGTTAGAAATGCCCAGAACTGGCAAGTGAGGTAGAACAAGACACTGGAGTTTTATTGCAGATCAAGCAAATTGTATATATTGTGTAATATTCAGAAGGAAAAAGATAAGGGAAATAATTAAAATTATACATTTTATGTAATTATTTTCAACTATTCTATGCCTTGTCTAATTTAAATAAAATTTCCCATATTGCCTTTCAGCTAATATATTAAGAGAGTTCCGCAGAGAGGTTTGAGAAGCCATAATCTATACTGAGTTAAGGAAATTAACCAATAGTCAAAGTTATTAATCTTAAAGATATCTTAAAAATAATTATACTGGGAGGTATACCCAGTTGTGAGGCATTCTTACTGATTCATTTCAAGAATTAATACTGTTGTGGTATAGTCTATCATAATAAATAACAAAAGTTTCAAAAGTTTTTCAAAATATAATTTTCCTATTTCCCTTGTCTAATTTGTTTGGTTTTTTCCTCTGTCTTACTCATCCTCAAATGTGCGATTTGTGTGTGGTCAGTGCCAGTTTTCATCTGTGTCCACACGAGGCCCAACAGTAGGATTTCCCAAGTGAACATATGGCACATTTCCTAGTATCTCAGTAAGGAACAAAGTTAGACCTACCATTGTGTTATCTGAGTTTTAAAAAATGTAGAATTATTTTATCACTAAAACTATTTATTGTAAGTCATCTGGCATTTAACTTTCACAAATCTTTATTTTTTCCTTTCACAGATTTAGAATTTCATTAAATAGAAAGCGATTAAAAAAAAAAAAATCTCAGCTTCCAAGTATTTTTTTTTTTGAAATATATTCTTTCCTAACTAGTAAGTATGCAGGTAAAATATCATGTTTAACTTGCTTGCCACTTTTTAGAAACTTTTAAAGCCATCCTGATCAGTGGATCATGATAATTCTTTTCATTTACTTAGACCATGATGAGATACAGGGAAATGAGTTACATTGTGTCCTCACAGAACTCGGCATGCCTAATTAAGGACAGTTGGCACTTTGCTGCTTAGCAAGTTCAAAGCTGATCTGGAATTTCCCATCAAGACTTGGCTTTTTGGGCTGATGTACTTTGTACTCCTGATTTACTTGAGAATCTATAGATGTCAAGGTTAGTTTGGTCTTTTATTAAAAAGTAGACAGTTGCTTACCTTTTTTTTCCTGTGTGTTGAAGACATAAGTACTGAGAATTTTCAGAGATGGGAATATCCAGACACCTGTAAAGGTGCTAAAGGTAAACTGACAGCATATTTTATCCTCAATGTAAGTGGGTTAATCAGAGCATCCTCTTAACCATTTTTATTATTGTACTTGCTGGGTGAGTTCGTGACTGAGGAACAGTGCACAGACTGCTTCCACTGGCACTAGAGCAGTTCCAATATTTGGAAACGTGCTAGAGGCATAGTGTTGAACTGCGCTTTTGGGCCTTAATCCAAAGACTGTTGGCATGCAGTGTTATCCCTGATTTCACTGGAATTAGGCTACTTAAACAATTGATGCTACAAGGAGCGTAGCTCAGCAGACTTCCATTCAACAAAGTTCTAGTATCCTACAAAGTTCTAGTATCTTACTTATCCTACAGTAAGAGAAGGGCTTGGGGTCCATACCTCTTGTGTGGACCACTGACATTACTCTTACCTTCAGCCTTAATCATATCACTTAAGCTTCATATCCTAAAATATTTAATAGAGAATACACTTGAAAAGTTCGTGATAATTAACCATTTTTTGAAGCTTATTCTAAGGATAAAGTATTATTATTACATTGTTTGGTACTACTGCTGGTGGAACAGGAGATAAACTTTTCTGAGTCCTTTGTGCATGGGATGCCAGTAACTGCAAGTCTGAAGGAAAATGAAGAGGGAGGTAAATACTACTGGGAAGGCAGTTCCATGAGCTCCAGAATCAGTACAGCCTATAATGGTATCTCATGTTTTTCTATCCTATTTCTTCTGTGATGTGGTGGAGGACCACAATACCTTAAGCATCTTTTCCTATCATTTTTGATAATTTTGTCAAAGGTCAGATGGCAATGTGGTGGCTATTTGCTGACCATACTCTGTCTTTCTGCTGTGAAAGTCAACGGGTAATGGCTCTCAGTTCTACCCACTCTTCCTCTATGCACACTGACTTGGGTCTTTCTCTTCCTGCGACGATACAAATTTTCAGAGATTGCTGGAATTTAACTTTATAAATACTTATGCCCTATGAAATTACCCAGTCTCCTCAAGCATATTAGTCATGATGATAGGTGGTAGTATGAAGGAAAAAAGGGATAAACAGACTGTCCAGGTTTCTAAGTCTCATCTATTGGCTTAAAAAGTGTAACTTATACTAAAGGGAGAGTATAGATTACTTTTAAATGGCTACCTGGGAGAAATATGAAGAAGGACACTGAAAAGAATTAAAAGAATGGAGATGGAATGCCTCAAAAATTAAAGAAACAAAGAAATGTGAAGATACTGAGAATAAAACACAAGAATCAAAACCCCCAATATTTTATGGTGTAAGATGAGGATGAATTTACTTTCGTTTACATTACTATACCTTGGTAGTGGATATTTTCTGTAACAAGGGTTGGTCTCTTAGCTGGAATTTCAGTATCTTCCATTGTAGATCTGTGACCTGACTACCAAGGATTAAAATCAGTATCACTTTTCCATTCTTGATTAATGTTTAACTCAGTGAATTAAATAGTTCTTTCAATATTTAATTATTTTACGTGAGAGAGAACAGCATCAACAGC
>WEIT01037474.1:63937-77455 GCA_013389985.1 Dryoscopus gambensis | reverse complement strand
CTCCGTTATATGTATGCAACTGAAGGAGTTAGGCAGCTTGTATCTTGGAAGTGTTTTCAGATGCAATGCTCTACTGTTTCTTACACTTTGTTACTTACTGTTTGATACAGCCTCCTACAGGTGAATGGCAATTCAGCCACTTGGGGTACATTTAGGTCCTGGTTGTGACAGAGCTTACAATGCAATATTTTCATTGACCAGTTTGTCCCTGCTTTATCACTGATATATCATTCACAATAACAATAAAAGAGGTGAGATTCTGCAACAGATGGCACTATAGGAAAAGGTAACCCTAACAGGAAAAAGTTCTCTCTATAGTAGAATGTAAACTTAAAAATTGAAAATTGAAATAACGTAGGTAGACTTAAGTTCTGGGAGTTGCTAGCATCAGAATGCTTTGCTTTTCAAACCTAATCTTTTTAAAGTGCAGCTGGTGGGATTTTTGGTTGGTTGGGTTTTGGGGGTTTGCTTGTTTGTTTTAAATGGAATAAGATACCTTCAGATTTCTGCACTTACAGCCACCAAAATAGGGATTCCTCTGTCCTGTGTTATAATTATTTGTCACAACAAATGTTCTGGTTTTCACTAAGTCACCGAAAGACAATTATGCAGCCTAAAGAGAGGAGCTGAGTTCGGGAAGCTTGTGTTTATGACCCAACTCAGCACTTCAAAACTCAGGATCCTTCTAACCATATACCTCAAGTCAGTGAGCATCTAGGCAGAACCTCATCAGATGTTCAGCCAATGCTTAAGGCTGTTTCAGGTTTGGAAGTGGGCAGTAGTTCTACGCTTGTGCTCAAGTAAGCTCACTCTGGATCCCGAGATTAAATGTTTCCTTCTCTCTCCTCTCGGGTCTTGCAGAACATGATGTTCTTGGAGCATGTTTACTGAAGACCTATCAGATGGGCTTTGCACGAAACAAACCAGAGCTACCCCTCCCACTCCTGAGTAATAGCTTAGTGGGTAGAGCATTCCCAAAGAGTGAGGACTTTGGGTTCAGCACCTTTTCTCCCTGAGGGGGTTCAAAGTCATGCCGCTTATGTGCCTAGGCACCCCAGGTTAGAGAGCTGAACTAGCTCTTGCTCTCATTTCTGGGCCTGTGAACAACTTAAGAATTGCATGTAAAGCAGGACTAATGCAGTTGGAAGTGCTGGCTGTGTTGCCATCATTAAACAGCTTAGCTTTGTTCAGCGAGGAAGTGAAATCACCTTGGGCCCTTTAATGACTTGGACTTGGCCTCTATCTTGTTTAAGTGATCTCGCTGCTGAGGTGAGAGTGCCAGTCTCTGGGCTTGAGGTTGTGGTTGTGAGTAGATGCAGTTGCTTTTTTTGTGGTGGGCAGAAAGCTCTAGCACAGTGAGAGATGAGACTGATAAGGCATTCCTGTCTTTGGTGCTTCCTGTTGGCTAATTTAGGTGACTTCCAACTTGACCTACGGGTTTTGTGAATGCTACTTAAGGTGCATTACCCTCCTCAATTTCTGTATAATTGTTTTCCTGGGTAATAGAGGGAACCGTGATCTTTGCTAACAGATTCAGACACTTAAGAAATGTTGTTGTCTTCAACATCATTGGACTTGCCTGTACAGTGTGAAATTTGACCTTCCACTAAGGTGGTACTTCCTTGAAATACTATTTAGAGGCTTTGACACTAGATAACTAAACTGCCTTTGTTATGTTCCTTTGTTATGTGAGAATGCACATGAAACTTGCAGCTCACAAGCATTTGAAAAAGCAGTTGAAAGTGGAGATGTTTTGTCATTTGTTTCTTGCACGCATTTATAGTACACAATCTGTCCTAATGCATAAGGGCAACTATCCCCACATGCTGCTAAGCATGTGTTTCTTCAGTGAGGGTCCTTCCTGTAGGCTTGAGAACTTCTCTCTCCCTTCCTGTATCTCCAGACTTCTTCTAATTCATATCCCGTCATACTTGAGGGCACTGTAGGTTTGTTCTTCCTTTGTAACTGACTGGTGCTAGAAGCTCTTGATGGAGGTTTGAACCAAAACTGGGTGTCTCTTGGTATTTTTTGGTGAGTTTTCTATTTATCTTTAGTTTTGGAGAAAAATGTTTGCAGATAGCAGTTTCCATTAAGGGAAAAGAAGAACAGTTCTTTGAAATATCAATAGGTGTTTGTATAAGACTGCACAGAACAGTTTGGCACCTAGAAAGGAAATAATTGGTCTCTAGTGGATTTGCAACTTGCTTTCAAAATCCAAGTGCAATGAGATGTGAGTAACCTGCACTACTGCAGCTAAGTGGCTGAAACAGGGTTACAGAACCAGCAGGACAGTCTGGAGAAAGAGCAAAACAGTGTCAGCAAGTATTGTACACTGGTTTGAGTTTAATAGAGAGTGAAGCTGAAATTCTTCTTGAAGAGAACTGTGTATTCTTGTTGCTATTTAAGTTTTCCCGTGTCAAGCTTTTTCACTTGACTGTACTATGCAGGAACTAGATCATTAGCATTAAAAGAACCTGAAGTTCTTCCAAGTTTATATTCAGGCCAAATGAAGTAAGCCTCAAGCAAACATGCAACTAGATGACATAATAGCATATATTAAATGTGCAGAGGCCTTTTTGTTTCCCCATCCCCTAATTATATGGAACAATAGGAGATGAAGTACATGTCTCTTTAGTGACACTGTGCTTCAACTCTGTTTAATAGACCTTTTTTAAAACATAGATCTGTGTGCAGTTGAATCTTGCTCCTAGTGGATGGCCATGGGCATTCTGAAATGCCAGAGGTTGCATGAGCATTACCATGAAAATCTGTAACCTGAAGAGCACCTGAGTGTTTCTCTGTGACTGAACTCACAGGGTGTGCTCCAACACTTCTCTTCACACTCAGGCCTTCTGATTTTAGGGTAACTTCCCATGAGTGCACATGAACTAAATTACCATTAACTTTGGAGTAGCTTATCTATAAAAACTGACTTGACTGATTTGCTGTGTAGAATGCGTCAAGTGGGAAGCGTGCTGTCAGCTGCTGTGGCTAAAGTGACAAGATTTAACTCAAAAGATGGTGGTAAATTGATTGTTTGCAGTTGTGTGAACTTATTATGGTAACAGCTCTTATTAATGTTTACTTTTTCTTCTGTGTTAAAGCATGCCTGCATGCTAAAGCATATATTCCAGCATCTTCAAAACTTTTTCTTAAAGGATTTTGGAAAGGAAGGAAATGTAGCAAATGTCAAACATCAAGTGGTGCTGTAGACAATTACTGGTTTAATTTATTGGCACTAGATTAAAGAAAGTGGCTGATGATGGCCACTTCTTCCCTGTTTTCCCACAAGATTGGGCTAATAGCTTTCACCCTACCTTCCCCAAGTGACATGAATTAGTTATACGATACCTGGGGTGTGACTGTTTAGTGACCTCCTGGTTGTAAAAGCTTTTATGAACATCAGAAGCCTAGAGTTATAAACATGGAACTTCAGAATAGTCTGGGATTTTTTTGTTTGGTTCGTTGTTGTTTCTGGAATAGCTAGCATAAAACCAAAGGCTGGCCCATTGTCAGGTTAGCAGACTTCCTTTTTGGCGATTCCTTCCCTCTTCTGTGAAGATTTAATCTTCAAAATATCAAATGGAGAAACAAGCAACAAAACCAAAGAAGAACAAAACCCCCATAGTTTTCCTTTTAAGATTAAGTTATCAATGTCCTTGAAAAGATGGAGTCGGCCCTTTATTGTAGATCGTTACACTTTGGGTGTGGAACCAGGGAAAGTAGCAGTTTGTGCAAAATGGAAGCTGGTAAGGCTGTGCTTGTGTAATGGTCTGCATGATTTCTCCCTGCTGGAAATCTGGGAATGTCCCCAGCCTGAATGGTGGACATTTATTAAGTCAATCTATCCCACAGTGACTTGCTTCATGTGGGACCCCATTGTTAGACACGATTGGGAAAGGGGTGATTTACCGAGGCTTTAGTGAGTGTAGTTAGACCTGTACCTGGACCAGATTTCAGGAATGACATTGAGCTCCTACAGTTTACAGTGTCCAGGTGCTGGTGAGTTTTACCTTTTATCTTTTAGATGAACCACTCTATAAACTGAAGGGGGAAAACATGTGCTGAACTCTGGCATTAGACTTTCATGGAATGAAGACACAGTCAAAGCTCAAATAATCCTATTTCTTCTAGTGATTTCTTACTTCTTAGAGTAGTAGAATTTGAGATGTGGTTTTCAGCAGATGACAGTCTAGCAGGTTGCACCTGTGGCTCAAGATGTCAGCCTCTTGGACAACAGAGGCTTTTGGGCTCCCTGCTTCAGGTGAGTTTGGAGCCAGGCAGAGCCTTGTGCAGCCATGCTGGGAGCAGTGCTCAGAGCTGAGCAGGGATTGTAAATGCTTGCTGGCTTCTTTGGAGACAGAGCTGAAACAAGAGATCAAGTCTTGTTACTGTTTCTGGAGTGGGAAAAACAGAAGTACAGGTTGGTGAGGGAGAGCAACAACAGTAGCTTCTGAAGTTAGGAAGACTTTTGTGACAGTTGTTCAGTGTTATCTCCCCTTCACTGGTACACTCTGAGAAAGGAAATTTCTGTATTCTGTGAAGGTTGTGAGAACATAAAGCTTTGAGAATATTTTCAAAGCTAAGCAGTATTTTTCAGTAAGAGCTTTGTGTGTGTGTTCATATGGGGCAGTAGAGAAAAGTATTAGAAGAAAGCATAGCTAATAGTAACACAATAAATATTGCTTTTGAATTATGCACCTCTGGCTGACTGTTTAGTGTTCTTGTCCTTGAAAAGTGCCCTGTGAAATGCAAAGATTTCTGTAGAAAAAAAAGTTTTAGAAACCTTTTTGCCTGTTTTAACCTTTTAATAGTCTGATTACCAAATGGTAGGGAGATAAAAGTTCATTCAGCATTAGATTGTTGAGACAATCAAGTTCTGAATCATAAACCTAATGCCTGTTTCATGGCAACTGCCAAATAAAATCATGTTACTGGAATGAAGTGCATATATCCTGCTAAGGCACAAGAATACTTGGCAGCTAGCAGCCAATCACTTCACTAAACTCTATAGCCAGGGATTGTAAGGAAAGAGCAGAACTTGCAAGTATTAGATTGGCAGATTTTGAATATGAAAGCAACTTGAATGGTAAAATACATTCAATAAATGTCTTTATTATCAGGCTAATAAAGGTTTTTGACTCTAATGTTTTTGTGCAAATTCTCTATTTTCATGTTAATTAAATGTGCAGGGTATTATTGATGTAGCTTTTTTTACACTTACTCTGCACCATCAAACTCATGCATGTTTTCCCTATTAATTTTCTTTGAGGTAGACCATCTCTCTTCTCTGATTTTCACATTCCATTTTCTGTCTCAGCTGTCTGGGCATAGATCATATTAATGTCTGATGACTTGATGACTACCTTAGCATATCCTAAACTGAAATCCTTTCAGCTTTTCCCTTCCCTGTTCTGTCATTGTCATCTCATTGCTCTTGCTTCCTACTTTGCCATCATCTTACTATTTTCTTACAGTGTCACATGATGCCAACTTTTATGTTGTGTCACGAAATCAAAAATTTGTTTTTAAAGATCTGTTCACTTCCACTGGCGCTTACTACATAAAGTATTGATTTCTGTATTGACTGTACAGACAGGCTCTGCCCAACTTTGTGTGCCTGTGAGGCACATACCTTGCTGGGACTGTATCAATAACAGCCCTTCAGATTGCACATTCTTGCATCATGCAGGATGCGGGGCTGCAGGAACGCGTCCCACTGACGCACAGTAGCATAACAGAAGAAGACACTGCTGAGGCAGGACGTGGGGGTGGGGAGGTTAGGAAATAAAGCAAACAAAGTTAACTGTCTGAAATCTCAAATGAAAGAAAAACTGTCAACCTGGGGGAGGTCACAGATTAGTGTTGCGGCTCCTTGACAGAGTGTGACAATTTAGGATTATCTGCATAAATCTAAGATACTGCAGAAAGCAGGTAAGTGTAGTAGAATCTTCCTGGTTTGTTTGGGGTTTTGTTTTGTTACTTTGACATGTGTTTTTCATGCTGGTTGTGCAGAGGCTTTTTGCACGATTTTTCCAGTCCTGACTGGTGAACCAAAAGAAAACGCCTTGGTAGCATGACTTAACTGTGTATTGTGTTACCATTAGAATAATATTCAAAATGTCTACTTCAGGTCTGTCTGAATACAGAAAATTACAATCCCTGTCCTGAAATTCTCCTTAAAGGTGCTAAGTTTCTCTAACAGCCTTAAAACTGATTTAAATATTAAAATCTTCTGTAAAATGAAACTTATGAAATAATAGAAACTGTACAGACAGTTGTCTAATACAATCATTTTGATTTCTTCCTAAGGGATTAACACTAGGATTGTGGTTATTTTGTTGTTCAGTCATTGTATTTGCAAAGTTTTACAGTGAATCTATAAACTTGTCAGCTTTCAATTCTGCTAATCAAAAGATACTGTAGTTAGCCTTTAAGATAATATCTTAACTTCTGAAGCCTTTGCCAACTTGTTGTCACATTCACATTCATGTGTCCTGCTGTTGAAAGGTACTTTCAACAAGTTGCCTTATTGCAAGGAGGGGACAGAAATACAATCAAGACTTTGATCTCTCAAGGACTTGGCACATGAGTGTTCTCTCTGACTCCTTACTAAGAAATCTTCCACTGACATTTCTCCTCAAAATGTACCTTCTCATGATTCAGCAGTATTGAAATGGGCTTAACAGTTCTAGGAACGGCCTGGGAGATGAGTTCTGTTCCTGGCCTTGCCACTCTCTGATTTGCTGTGTGATCTTGGATGAGTTATGGCCCCATTTCAGTTTGCTTATCTGTAAAAGGTAAATAATGCTCATGGAACTTCACAATAATTTTGAGTTATGTGAAAAGCTGATAGGATGAAGTTGTAGAAGTATATTTGGTTGAAGTTGAAATACTTTCTGCTAACTTTTATATGCTACTGCACTTCAGAAAACTTCTATAGCATGACATATCAATGTGAAGAAAATTATCTAGAGACAGAATATAGTGGAAATTATCTAAGAGATGTTGTAATTTCTTTTGAGACTTTGAAAAGGCAACCTACAGTGCTGCTATTTGCAATTTCATTTTATTGCCATCTCACTTCACTTTTCATTTCCTTTAATTCAGAAGTGGCCAAACATGTTCAGATTTTCAAATAAATGGAGTTTAAACTGGGGGAGAGAAACAGTAATAGGAAAAGAACCACATTATGGTCTTTGCATCTACATGTGCTAGCATTCTCCTTCCTTAGAATCCTAAAACATTTCAGTTTGGGGATAGGGCAGATATTCTTATCAAGACACTAAGCTTTGTTTTGCTGGCATTTGAAATGTAGCTAACTGTGAGAAGTGCTGCACAGTATGTCAGGAGACAACAACACCGTGAAAGTATAAGAGAAAGCAGCATTCAGCCACACTGGAATCTGACCAGCCAAGAATGGTGTTTATAACCAAAGGGAAAAAACACCCAAACCCATTGCTTGTCTCAGTGTGTTTACCAGTCTTTTTACCTTAAAATCAGTAATGGGCTTTATTGAAAGCATTCCTTTAAAATGGTGACCTTTGGAGCCAGGCTGGATTGGCATACCTTATGTTAGCGCAACCTCAGCACAGCTACAAGATAAGTAAGGCTTGTAGGTTAGGCTTTTGTATATTTGAATTGCATATTCTAATAAACATACTCTGTTTACATATTACTTCTCCTGCCATCTTACAAGTTGTATTGCAAAGTGGAGCTAGGCAGGAGGAAGAAAGGTGGAGAATGCCATAATCTTGAAACCAGCTATGGCTGCAAAGTGGACCTTGTAAGAGCCGTAAAATCGAGCTATTGTTATCTTTTCTGGAAGGCAGATACAAAATAACAGTAAATTTCTGCAGCTATCTGCAGAAGTTGCAGTGTTCGGTTTGAGAAAGCTTTGTCCTCCCTAATGCCATGTTTTCACTTGCAGAAATGTTTTCTCTTATGAAATTCACATGAACTTAATGTAGGGTGCCAGGCTGATCACTCTAGCTGTTTAAAATAGAAAAGCAGATGGAACAAATAGAAAGATTTACCACACAGCTTGATCTCTTCCCCTGAAGCAGCCATTCATCATCAGCGCCGCCGAGACAAACTGCAAAACGAGTTTCCTTCACAGCTGTGATTGGGCTGAGAGAGGTGGCAGAGCTGCACAACAGCCTCGGGATTGGCTGGGTGGGAACACACCTCTGGAATCTGTTTATTTTCCAAAAATAAGATACAATCTTTTACATTTAGCCTAGTGATCTTTTATCTTGCATTTAATATCCAAATAAACTAGAGCAAACACAATTAACCTCTTTGGATCAGATGTAGTACTTTAGATGGGTGGAATGAATTCAAGTTTTTGGGTTTTTATTTGGTGGTGTTTTTTGGTTTTTCCTCATTTTCTCCTGAGAAAATTATGCCTGTATGAGTTGTCTAGATCTGTTGTTTGTATTTTTCTGTGTGACTATATATGATATTTGAGAGCTTTCTTGCATCTTAGCTAGAGTGGAAAGTTGTTTTCACATTTTATAATGTATTGCCTTCAACTTATACTAAAGGCAGTTTTTCTTTTAAAGCTGCTTTAATGTCTACTCATTAAAATGTTTGCACTTAGAGTACTGTCTTTCATTATTTTTGTAAATATCAACTTGCTATTTCTGATCATGTTTTAGTGAACTATGGCTTCTTTTTTTTTTTTAATTAAGTTAATCAATTTAAATAGATTTGGAATCTTCTTGGATTAATCAATTTAAATAGATCTGGAATCTTCTTGGAGTTTTTTTTTTTAAGGTTAAGGACTTAAACTATTGTGCTGCCCTATGTAAAATAACTCCAGACCACAACTGAATTAGAGATTTGATCATCTGCAGTGAATGTTCCAGCTGAGTAGGTATCTGGCATAACTGAGTACATCAGAACTCATTAACCTACTTCTTCCCTCTCTCTCAAAAAAAAGTAGAAAATTATATGGAAAACACGTATTACTTTTGTTGTGGTTCTGATGGGATGCATACAGAAGCAGAAGGCTGTGAATGAAAGGCTAGTTTGGGAAGGAGGAACTTGTGGTTGTTATCAGGTAACAAGGATTTGGACAAGCACCAAATACAGGAATATTGACTGTAGGAGTTATTGCCTTCAGAACAGGCAAAGATACAGAGGAGAATGAGAATGGAAATAGATGAGAAGAAAGATTAAAGGCAAGAGAGGCTGACTACCAGAAAGCTCTTAAAAGCCAAGTTCAGCTTTTTTCCTCCTCCCTGAATAATTGGCTTTGCTTCTGTTATATTTAGATATGGATAAAGGCAGTAGTTAGTAATACTTAAATTGCCAATCAGCTTTTGAAAAAGCACCTTTATTTTCCTGATCTATATAGAGTTAAGTGTTGAGATTTTTAAAAGAATAGCCGTGATACTTTACTGGTGTTGCTTAACTAATATTAGACATTCCCTTCTTAAGTCTTTGCACGCTCAGTGGTGGTTTTATAAGCATTCACATTATCCTATTAAAATTCCTTGCTCTTTGGAGCAAAGGGATGAAGAAATAACACGTGCATTTATGGAGGAATTACTAGCAAGCAAATGATACTTTAAATTCCCTGATGCACAAATCTCTTTAATTGTTTGTTTAAAATCTTAACTCAGGAAAGTGACTGAGAAAACCCTTCTTCTGAAGCTTAAAAAGAAACAAATTTGGAATTCAACAGCTGCAAATGGAGGAGTGAGATGATTTCTGATTTTTTTGTTACCTTTTTTTGTTGCTAGATAACAAGCAAAAGTAACTAAAGAAAACTTTCTTCCTGTTAGATAGGAATGGGAGAGCTACCAGCCTCATTTGTTTTATGCTCACTTTCTAGCTGTTAATTGGAATATTTTAATATTACGGTAGTTAGGGATAGCTGTGTGAAGGAGGGAATCTTGTTCAGTGCTGCAGAGATTTCTGAAGACTTGCTTTAAGAAAGGGCTTCCCTTTTATAAGCTGTAGGAAGTCCTGAAAAGAACCTTTTATATCTGTGCCTTAGGGCTGATACAACAATTAAAGGTTTCTTTGGGTTACCAGCGTTATGTTTGCATATCCTGAGACTTAATGAGACTGAAGGATGAACCTGTGCTTTCAGATCTAAATTTGAAAGGGAGTTTCATTATTATATTAGTATAGTCTTCTGTGTTGAATATGAAAATGTTGAAGCATGCTCTCTCTTTACATAAATTTTGCTGCTGTTTAGTCACTTCTGTGGAACAAAGGATGTGTCTCTTCCCTTTCTCCACAGGGGTAAAAGAGCTAGTGAGGCAGTTCTGAGAGTTCTTGTTTTGTTAACTTAATTGACACTCTCTCAACCTCCTAAAATATTTGCTGATACTACATTGGTTAGTAAAATGGGAAGCTGGTAGCAGAGAGCTTCAAAAAGTATGATTGAATCACAGATGGCATTTCAGACTGACAACTGCAAGATAAGCATGTTAAGGGGAAGCAAATTCTCATTTTACAGGCTTTGCTCTATGTGTTTACTATTCAGAAAACAATGAAATTACAATAGAGCTGTCTGTCCATATTAGAAAATCCTAATTCGTATTAGAGAATGGGAACAGTATTTTGCTGTTTGCTCCTTATATGAAAGAATAAAAAGCTTTCAATGTCCTTGTTGGGTGATAGTTTGCAAGCAAAATGAGATGGCTTCTTTTTTTATTATTCTTCTTAAATAAGGCACAGCTAACCTTTGAAACTTTGTTTCTGTAGGCTAATGTGTCTCCCAGTACCTTATCCTGGTTCAGACAACTGCATAGAAACTGGGAGAGGTTTGTTGGAAGGGTGTTAAAATGTGCTCCCCAACTCAGGCTCTCTCTGAGCGGCAGGTTGCTGGAGGCAGGCAAAGAGTGCCTTAGCAAGACAAGTGGGCTGTGAGACTTCTACCTTACTGTGGTTGGTATTGGTTATACCGCCTCCAGTATTGGTTGCTGCTGTTGTTAGCACTAACCAAGGGGATGACTGTGCCTTTGTCCCAAAACCAGGAGTATCCCTCCCTCAAAAACACATGCTGAACCATGCTGTTGGGAGAGGATTGCACTTGCAAGTAGAAAGAAGAAGGCCAAGTGTCAAAGATGTACATGAGGGGACAGAGAGTGAATCCCCTGTTTCACAGGCTGCACCTTGCTGAAGGTGTCCCCAGGAGGGTTGTTAGTGGCCACGTGCTTTTTCTCAGTCTTCTGTTTAACATACATGAAAAGTAGGCAACAAAAAGCAAACCCTGGCATGGCTGGGATAGATGTGGCTGTTCAGGAGAACTGTTTCCCCCAATGTTTTAAGTCCTCATGTGAGGAGCATTATAAATAAAAAGAGAAAGGACAAAGTGAAAAATGTCAAAATTATATTTTAAGGAATTGCTAGGAGATTTGGCTTCTGTTCCCCTCTCAACTTCAAAAAGTCTGGACCAGTATTTATCTGCAGAGCTGAATATGTTACTCAAATAACATTTTACAATTCTTGGACAAATCGGTAAAGTAAGAAGTTAGTTTTAGCAGTTTAGAAACAGTGGGTGATAGATGTCTAGAGTCACTGATAGGAAAGAGTTTAGTGTTGGTGTGTTTGTTGTTTATTCAGGGAGACTGTCACTTCACAGTGACTTAAACATCTCTGGTTTTAACCACTAAACTTTGTAATTTTTTTCTTTTCAATTTTTAGAGTAGTCCTGGATTTTGTCAGATCACCAGTTGTTTCCAATACTTAAAAGAAGCACAAGGCTTAGTATTGTAAAAGGAATCCTTAGATGGCAAAAGACTCAAACCCCAAGACTGTGATTGAAAACATAGCGGGGACTTGGAAGCACAGTGTTATTTATTTTGCAGGTGAGTGTTTCTAGGTTATGAATTGAAAGCCCATAGGGAAACAAGTATGTTCAAGGACATTCCCCAACTGTTCTTTTCCTCCATAAGTGTAAAAAGAACACATTTAACTTGCTGCTTCTAATTTAAAAAATAAATCAAAAGTTATAGGAGAAGAAAATATTACGTATAGTAGTATTCCTCTTCCTGAAGAAGGGTTAAAGAGGAATATGGACTATTATTAACTAAATTTCATGATACTTTGCATAGTGCTGTAAGGCACTGATGTGCTGGTAATGGCAAAAGAGGATCTTATACAAAGCAGAAATGAAAGTCTGTGTAGAAATGATTTAACATCATTGTTTGAGTCAAGTCAGTATGGAATTAACTGTTGGTATGAGATATATAGTTGCTCACTGGAACGTTCCAATAATAACAAAAAATTCCCAAGAAATACACTATAATACTTTAGAGTTTGCTCATGTACATTAGTTGTAAGGAAACCAAGAATTACTTCATTTTTTTTACTGCAGTTTAAGAAAATTCTTTTAAGTTTTTTATTTTAATGTAGATCAATATGATAAAATGGTGAGGTGGTTTGATTTTGAAGCTGCTGCGTCTGCAGTTGGGAAAATTCTGTTCCTCAGTCTGATCTGCTGATCCATTCTTGGCTCCTAGCAACTCCCAAAACAGTGAAACTTACAGAAATAAGTTGTAGGCTTTGTTTACTGCCCTCCAGCTCTTCAGCCTGTAGGACTCATGCACTACGGATTTCTTTTATTTTAATTTAAGATTCTTATGTTTACAAGTTTGTATAGCCTGGACAATACATATGTGACTAAAGTGTGTTGTGCATTGACGACTTTGGCTACTGTAGCATCTCATCACACTTTATTAAATACAATGGAATTGGCCTATTGGGTAACACTGCACACAGGCAAAACCAAGTAAATGTTTAACAATTAGTTACAGTGGTTTGTAGGAATGTATATATATGAGGCCTTGCTCTTGGCTTGTCTTTGCATTTGTCTTATTATTTTTTCATATCTTGATCTTGGAAAAACTGGCACAGAGATTTACTGAGAATAAAACAAAATAAATTTCTCTTTTAAAGTGAAGGAGACAAGCTTTTGCTAGTGGTGTTTCTTCTTATCACCTCAGGTTAGTGAAGGGGAAAAGGTGGAGTGATAGTAAAAACAGAAGGCAACCTCATTCAGGAGAGACCAATCTATTGTCTAGTGAAACTGAAAACGAGGTTGCTGTGATTGAGGTGGTAAACTAACTCAACAACAAGAATAGCAGATGGGGAAGGCAAGTGCAGATGTTTGGCTAGGAAAATGGAAAAGCTCAGAGAAGAACTGATTAATTCCTTGTGCTGAGAGGATGCAGGAGTTTACAATTAATAAAGATAAATTTAAGAGGAAAAAAGTTCAAAATCCCCCTGTGAGTAAATTTCTTCTTTTAAATCTTAAAGGAAAAGGTGCAGTTTTTTAAAAATGTTTGAATTTCTTTTGGATGATAAAGGCCAAAATTTTATTCTTGAATGCTGGAAATGTTTAACTTCAATTATGCTCACTTGTCCAGGATCTTTCATCATGCAGCCCAGGGAATAGGCAGAGCGCAAACATTTAATGAATTCTGGAATTCACTTACATGTTTCCTGGAGGAAGTAGGAACATATCTCTTGTGTTGGCAAAAAAAAAAAAAATCAAGT
>WEIT01037474.1:1202-58419 GCA_013389985.1 Dryoscopus gambensis | reverse complement strand
CTGTCTTTGCATCAGGTCACTTTTCTATTCAGTCTCTTCTGCTGCAAAATGCGCAGACTAGGAAGCATCTCATAGAAGCAGAGAGAAAGAAGTGTTCAGTCTTCTAGGCCAGGTTAGAGAATTGTGATAATCTGATTCAGTCTTGTGTATGTAGGTCAGAGAGTTTTATTTCTTTCCCAGAAGCTGAATATAAGTTATGCTTCTATAAGGTATTCAAAGTTACTTTAAAATTGAAGCAATTATGTCTATTTCCTCTAGTAAGAGCTTTCAGAGAGTAATTTTCTTGCTGCTAGGAAGTTATACCTCTGCAAGACACATTTGTGTAGTGTCCATTTCTATTCATTGCAGTTTTCTGTGAGTTAATTTTTGAATCTGAAAAAATCTTAATTNCAATCAGATTGGCATAGTGTATGCAGGAAAGGGGCTTGTTTGTTTTACTTGACATTTCTTTTATATATTTTAGCTCAAATTAGCCTTCCAGGCAGCTGAACCACAGTAACAAATACACAGTGGAGCCCGAGCTGCAGTTCCCAATGTTCTTTCTGGAGACAGTGCTTTCCAAATTGCTTTCCCAAGTGTGCATGTTGATTATTTCCTTTGTCCTTATGTGTGGGACAGCTAAATTAAAATGTGTTTTCACAGAACCACAGAATAGGGAAGGTAGGGAAGGTGCTGAAGAGAGCTGTTAGGTCTGTTGAGATGCCCCAGGGAAGAAACAATTACTGTATATAGGCTGTGCATGAGAAGTTTGTCTGACTGTTTTAAAGACTACCAGCAGCATGTGCCTTCCTTGGTTCAAACCTATTATCTGTTGGGGAAGGCAACTAGAAAGGTTTCAGGATCTGTCCTCAAACATGCATGTCAGATTGAATTTTGCCTTTCACTCCATTGCATATTATTGTCTAGGCACTTGCAAACTGCATTGCCAAACTTTTTTTTCCCATTTTTTTGTTTAGGAATTGAAATTCAGCTGGCTGAACTGGTTCCTTTTTTGTTTCCTTCTTTAAATGAAAGCATTGTTTCTTGTTTCTCTAGTTTTTGGTACTTTGCCCATCCTCCATAAAATCTTGAAAACAACACTAGCCATTTCAGTCAATTCTGTATCTATTTAAGATGAAATGTAAGTAATTTTTTAGTTGGCTAAGCTGCTTTACTTTTGTCTGGACTGACTTTCTGTCTTATGTATTGATGTTGATCTTTGAGGGTTAAAAAAGGAAATTCGAATGGTTTTGTATGAGTTGTGTTGCCTTTTTATTATTTTCCATTCACTTATTATCTCATCCCAGAATTTCAAAATTTTTGGTTTTAATAGATGCTGAAATTCTGAGGTTTTGACAGTTTTTTTTTTTTCTTTCAGGGCTGTGTAAGCCTGTGTTCCATGATAGAGCCATGTGACCTTGTTTGCCTGTGTTACAACATCCTATTAGGTCTTAATTGCATATGCTAGTGGAAATAGAAACTGTACCAAATAATTCAAGTTATTTTTGACCATTAACAGTATAGACAAAATAGAATAAGCAGGCAAAGATAATGTTATTTGTAAGTGAAATATGGACAGAAGATCCAGACAAGGATTTCTAAGATAGTATCGGATTACCTTAACCTTGATACTTGAACTCTTTAATTGGATGTTAGATGGGTTGTACTAATGTTTTCCTGGAGAAGCAGAAATGTGCACGCTTTTTTTAATTTGCCTTGACTTATTATTTAGGTCTAATGAAACAGCAGGAAGTCAGCCGTGGCTTTTGTAGCCAGGTCTGATTTCCTTGTCAGGAAAATTCTTTTATTTAAAAAATACATGTTGTTCACACATACTCACAAATTTCATTATGGTTAACACAAACACCTAAAAACCAGATTTCTGAAATACAAGCTTTTTAGACATTTTTATGAAAGAAAGTCTTCTCAATTTATGACTAGCATTTAAGTAGTATAGTAGTACCTATATTTTATCAAATAGCTGTGCATTTTTTGCCGAAGTAATTTTACAATCAGATGGAATTACTGAAATCTTTCAAGATAATTAATTATTTAGATCTTTTTGTTTATGCAGGTATGCAGGCACATTTAAAAAGGTTAATCTTGACATTTCAGATTTTAAAAATCAATTTAATTTTCTTGGTAGTAGACTTTGACAGTTTTTGTCTGATAAGGTGAAACTGAAAAGAGAAACATTCAAAACAAGTATGAGTTCCATTATAAAGGAACGGTTGCATCATGTTAATTTAAACTATCAATAAAACTGTAAATATGTTTAACCTTTTGAGATACCACTCTATATTTTGCCTCTAATCTTTGTCATGTATTTCTATTTAGTAAGTAAAAAAGAACATATCTTTTTTAAAAAGAAAATGAATAAAGCCTAACAGTGGTTCTTTCCTTACTCATTTTTTGTAAATCCCCTTCTCAACCAGAATTAAATCCTTTTATACCCAATCTTTATTGTAATTGTCTCCTTTTGCTTGCCCAGATGAGTATTATTCTGTAGCAGTGAAGTCCTGTGGCCTAAGACTGGACCAGAGGACCAAAGAGTCTGGAGGAAAGTGCCTCGCCAACAAGGCTGACACGTAAACCAGGGATGCTTGTACTTGCATGCCTTTGTCACAGCTGGGCACATCTGGTCTTGGGAGAGGCAGGACCTGAGCTACAACTCGGGCCTCCCTCATCAAAAACAAAAGCCTGGAATTCTTCTTGTTATCCATTAGGCAGGTGTGCAAAAAAGATGATATTCCTGGAACTAGGCTGATGAGCAGGGCCTTTTAGATTTTAAAGCACAGTTGCAAAAGGAATGAGTCACGCCAGCTGAGCTGTATCCACTGTAATTTATGGCCACAGCTGAACATTGCCGTGTAGCTGTGCTAGTTCTCTAGAGTCTTGGGTAAACAAACCTGAATTTCTAAGCTTGTCAAATTAAACTTCCTTTACCTCTCCCATTTTTTTTTTTGAAGGGGGAAGAGCAGCACATCACACAGGCTTTCTTGGCTACTTTAAGACTATTGCAGCTCTATTTAAACCTTTGTGCTAGACTCATTGAGCAATGAAGCATGTTTTTGCAATAATATAATCAATGTCTCCATTGGTTGTTTTGAATTGGTTGTCTGCAACTGATGTTTTGAAAATGTATACGCATTAAAGTATTCTTATTAGATAAGTGTTTATCATAGGAGGTATATCCAAAGGTTAATTACAGAATATACCAAAATTTACTGGTTTGAGCTCTTATCACACAGACTATACAACAAGCGGGTTTCTTTGGTTTTGAGGTTTATGATTTGTCAGTTCTAGAACTTCCTCGTTGTACCTGAAGATATCTGAAGCAGAGAGCACCATTTCCCCTTCATGCTCTGATTACGGGTCTTTCTGAAACCATATTACTACAGTTCAGGTAAAAATCCTGGTTTAGAAGGTGTATTATCATATTTGAGAAATAAAGGAGGCTATTTCTTCAATATATAGACTTTTTGGATCTCCAGGTAATGGCTGAGTGAGTGATTCTTGGGAGAGGACAGAAAAGAAACTAATTTATACTCATTGTTTGAAATTAGCATTTCAGCAATAAATTGGCATCAGTAATCCAGTAGAATCTTTGGAGTCCAGTTACAGAGAACTGTATGCTAATTTTGAATTACAAGTAAACAACATGCAGATATTTGGATTATGCGTATTTAAATTTGCTATTTTGGAAGTTAAGCTTTTCATAAATTTCTTTTCTGAAGTTTGAAATCTTGCTTGGCTTATCCAGTATTGATAGACAGCATCAAATGCAGCTACTTAAGCTTCAAACCTGTAGTTTTCATGTTTAAAGCCCAGAATTACTTGCACCTTTGTCACATGGGGCTTTTGTTACCCTAGTGAATTTCTGAGGATGAAGAATTGGAACTGAAATTCTGTCTTTATTATAATGTACTCCTACAGTGGTTCTTATCAGATCATAAAGTGCTTACACTTTCACAAGGAAACCACAGCAGTAGCTGTTCCCAAGCTGACTTGACAGTACTGCAAGAACAATATTTGCATAGTTTTGTCAGTAGTCTGTTTTGCAAATGCTCTTCCATACATAACCATCAGTAAAGCGTAAGCTGGTTTGAGTCCTCATGTAAATAAATGTACGCTGTGTTATAAAAGCTTCTTTTTCATTTGGTTTTATCTCTTTCTTGTTTAAGCCATTTGTAAATAGTATTTAAAAAGGTATGGACATAGCTTGTGGCACTTTTAAGCAAACCCATTTTAAATAATCAGTAGCAGTTTAACTACAAATACTGCATATAGCTAAGGCCAAGGAAAGACTGCTTTCTCAGCAGATCTTGTCTCCTCTCACAATACAGCTATCTGCTGAGCATATCTGCAGGAATGCTCACTGCTTTTGAATCCTGTTAAGTCAATGAACTCTCCAGTAGAGTAAGAAGGAATCATCCAGGATTGAGCAGCATCAGCAAAGCCATTTTAGCTGCTTGAAATCTGATACCATTTCTACTTTTGTATGGTTGTTAATGATGTGAACAGAGTGAAATTACAAGTATGCATCTGGGATATAACTTGACCTTCATTACGGTTGAATGTCTTCCAGGAAGTATTAGACCTGTTTCTCACTTTAAGAGGCAGAGTTTATTAGCTCTGAAATGGTGAAAACAGTGTCACAGTTACATGGTTTCTGCACTGAAGCTGGCTTGTGTTCAAACACGTTCTTGCACTGAAGGTCTGTAGAGGTGCACTTTGTACTTTTGGACCTGGATGAATTTGCAAGCTCAGCAGTACAGCTGTAGAAAACTTGTTTTAAAAAACCTTTGTTTTTGGACTAAGTATATTTCCTATGGAATCATTCAGATATAGTGTAAGGGTGAACAAATAATGCTGATGAAACCAAACTACATTTTTACGCAGAAGAGAACTCTTTGAGACATAAACTGTAGGAAAAGAATTGCTTCTCTTGATGGTAAGGTAAGCTTTCAGTTTCAGGTAAGTACAGTGGTTGGATAAATAAGATCAATGTATTTAAAGATGACAATAAATAATAGGTATCAGATATTTGTAGATAGGGATTTCACATTGAATTTGATCACATATGTAGGCTCTTTTTCCTTCATGGATTGCGATACTAATTCATATTATAGTTCAATAACAATGGGTTTTAGTCTTTTCCCCTAGATATTAATTTATTGTTACTACATTGTGACAGCTCCCGACATCGTAGTCATTAACTGTTTCCACTGTGGTAACTGCTCTAGTGTGATGTTTTGTTTTTGCTGCTCTCCAATGAGATTGTAAATTTTAAAGTAGGAAAAAGTGTCTTTCTAAGACTTTTCATAGGAAATTATTCCATCTAGACTGAAGTGCCTAATCATTGCCTCAAACTGAGCCATAATGGTGAATAAGAAGCCAGTTTAACAGAGAAGAAAACCTAGCACTGATTGACAAATAAAGGTGGAAATAGGGCTTGTGTGCATGACTACAGAAAAATGTTTTTATTTAAGGAGTTCTTGAAAGGAGACAGGGAGTCCTAGGTTACATGTAGAATAAAAGGAAAGGGACATTGGGTGTTAAGAGACCTACGGCTTTGCAGCGATCTTTCCCTGTCTTTACTGTGCCATTGTATACACACATGTGCGAATGTTCACAAATTAGGGGAGTCCAAGGCTCCAGTGGAGGAAAGGGTGCTCATCTCAGCTACACCACTGTCTTTCAGAGCTGCACTCAGCATTGTTTCCTGCTTTTTTTCCTGTAGGATTGGTGTTTGTTGTTGCATACATTTAAAGTGTCCTTGAGCCCTTTTCCATCTACCCTGAATTTCCTTTGTAATAGCGTTAGAAATATCCTTTCCATTGACTCTCTAAAACTCCTGCAAAAACCTACTGTTATCAATCTATCACCTACATCTTACCCTGGCTGGGATCTGGACTTCCATACTTTTGTTTTACCTCTACCCATGAAAACTTGAAAAGAGTTTCCATGCATTCCTTCCTTTTATCAACTGTGACTAGTTTTTTGAAATCTGACCATCATGCACTTGGGGGAAGTCTTGTGTGTAGACTCACTGATCCTGCTTTGGTGTGAATTTTTGTAAGTATACTGAGAGTCCTCAACAAGACTTTTATTAAACAGCTGTGTGGTTCTGTTTCCCTTTGTGTGTGATGATAATCATCTCTGTTCTTTGATGTGATGACATCTGTTGTGTGAGGAAAAAAATACATGGGCCTTCCAGGATGTAGGACAGGATTGCTTTCTGTTGGCAGAGTTTGTGTGAGCAGGGAATAGGGGTATAATTGTAGTAAATTACCACTGAAAGAAACAATAGAGGAGAGCACAGGCAGAACGTTCCTTTTGAACTTAAGCCACTGCTAAGGAAACACAGAGAGGGACCTCTCACTGGGCCAGCCAGGCCAGGGAGGAGATTGTCCCGCTTTACTCTGTGTTGATGCGGCCTCACCTTGAGTCCTGTGTGCAGTTTTGGGCACCACAACGCAAGAAGGATATAAAGCTATTAGAGAGCATCTGGAGGAGGGCCATGAGGATGGTGAAGGGTCTGGAGGGGAAGCCTTACGAGGAGCTGAGGTCACTTTGCTTGTTCAGCTTGGAGGAGACAGCAGTGCATTAAACACTACTTGTTTTCTTCAGTAACAAAACAAGTAGAACGTTTTGTCCCCATCTTCTGAGGCAAAGATGAAGTAACAAACTTGCTATCCAAGGTCATTACTTATCTGTCTCAGAAGAAGTAACCTCTCCCTGATAGAGTAACTAATGGTGGGACTGCTGGAGAAGAACAAGAAATTGTCAAAAATTAGCAAGAGCTGGTTCAAAAGTGGGGTTGAATAGAGATGGCATCTAAGCCTTTTGAACCACCCTTCTCAATGGTGTACTGCAACTGATTTTATTATAGAGTAGGAATAGACCTCTCTTAATCCCCCATCCTGCTGCTCTTCCTAGGAGCTTCTTTCCCCTGCTCTGGAAAGTTTATCATAAAACAATTCTTTAGAATTTTTAGATCACCCTATTCTTTATCCTTGTCCCTCTGTTTCTCAGTCACAAATCCACTGTAGCCATAAAAGAATTGAGAACAACAATGCTTTGAGCCACACTTTAAGTTGAAATACCTGCTGTCAGCTCTACTCTGTCATGCACTGTATTTGATGCTGTTTGCTTCTAGACTTGAGTTTGTTTTGCTTTATATCTAGATAAAAAGACAATTGAGCAGCTGAGTCACACTGCAAGAACATAATAAAAGTCTTTCTTAGCAATATGTTCTTTGAGAACTGGTAGTGTGTTAAATTATTCAGCAGTTAGAGAAGATAAATTATTTTTTTATAACACTGAAGTGTCATTCTGTGTTCACAGATTCATTCAGATAATGGTACCAGGTAAAATATAGATCTTAATAAGGTCAGTTGAGCACTCCTTTACTTAAGGACTCATGGCACTTCTGTCACTAGAAGCCTTCAAACAGGTTAGGCAAACATCTGTTAGGATGACAAAGCTGTAGTTGATTCTGCTGAAACAGGAGGTTGGTCTTGAGTAGGCTTTCAGGGGTCCCATCTGTCCTTTTTCTATGGCTGGGATAATTTTGTAATTTCCTTGTGACTGTTTCCTAAGTATTCTGTGTGGTGTGCTGTACAAATTTCTTTCAGGTGTATTTCTCATAGTGGTCATGAAGATTAAAATATTGAAGAATATGTAATAATTTTCTGTCACTTGTCTATTAGTTTTTGCACCCATGAGTGTCCAATACTATATATTGAAAATAAATTGCTGCTCATTTTACAAAGTTGCATCAAAAAACATCAAAGCTGTTGGCTAAACTTCTTTATCATACCCTTTTTCTTTGAAATCCCACATAATGCAGAGTATATATCTCTAAAATAAGTTGTCTGACCAGTATTTCTTTTCCTGCTCTGGTATTTGTAGCAGTGGAGCTTTTAAGAAAAGAATTATTTGCTGTTTAGATGGGGAGAAAAAAAACCAATTAAAAACATTTAGCAAATGTTCTGCACTTCTTCTTTCTTTTTTGAATTAAAATAGTGGTGTAGCTGTTATAACAGCAGATCAGACTTGTTGGGAGAGGTGCTCGCTTTTCTTAGATGAGCTCATACACTTGATAAAAGTAGATAAGCTTCTAAGCCTGATCTGAAGTAGATCTTGCCCCCTGTAGTTTTCCAACTGGTTTAGTTGATATAATGAAATATGTTATTTAAAAACAAACTTTATTTTCTTACAGGATTATTTGGTAAATACTTCGCAAACCAGAAATTTCATATAGAATGATCTTCATATTTACTCTGATGGAATTTCTGTTCTAAACACCACTCCACTTGAAATAGAGTTCTGTTTTTTAAGTATTAATAATGGAAGATGTGGTATAGGGGAGATTAAATGCTGGTAAATAGGATTTGCCCTCTTCTAATCTGGACAGAACTAGGGTTTAGCTGTTTCTCTATGAGAGCATAAGACAGTTGAATCTACCCATTCTTGGTTTTAAATGGTAGACCTTGTGAATAACCAAAGACTTAATTTTCCTACCGGTTTGCCAACAAGTAAGTAACATCTCTTGATTTAAGGAAGAAGGTAACAGATATTTATAGCTTCTTTCAAAGGGTTTGGACTTTTTTATCTTTCAGAATTTAAATTCAGCTTCACTGTCATGTCCAGGAAGCTTTAAAAAGTACTTTTCCAAAATGCATTTTTGAGGAGAAGTGGCCTTAATTCTAGCAGTGTGCATTTGTTCAAATAGGCCACTGAAAGTGCCATCAGTTCTTGGGTATAACAGCAGAATACTTCCTAATGGAAATAGGTGTTCAGAAAGGAAGATGCTGGGTTTGGAAATGCTGCTTAGAAAAGTTAATCTTCATAATATGGTATGCTTAATTACCACAATACCAAACCCCTTCTTTGAAGGAATTCTTGGTCTAAATTTTCTTCATGAAAAATTGGGAGGGAGCCCCCAAAAGCCCTATTTATGTGTTTCCAGGCAACACAGTAAACATTCTTCATGGAATAACCTTAAGCATGCTCAGAGGCTTGTCATATTTCTGTGGCTGTGCTGTGTTTACACAAGCTGCCTAGGTGAGGTCACTTGCTTTGCAGTGTGATTGGTACGTGCCATGTTATTAGCAGCTCAGCTGCATGGAGATCTGGCTATTCATAAATGCCCAAATAACATCATGAGGTTACAGTGAGGGAGCCAAACTGCACGTTTTTAGATCATAATCCTCTTAGGTACGTGCACTGAGGCAGGGGACCTGTGACTGATACTCTTGATGTTTCAATGAGGCAGCTGCCTGACTACATTCAGATGCAAGGTGGTTTTTAAGTGTTTAAGGTTCACCTCATCTTTCACAGCCCTTACAGAATGGCAGTTCTTTCTAGTGTCATACTAAGACGGTAGGAACCCTAACAAATAGGGAGACCTGGCTCTCTTACCTGTGCTGACTTTGCAGCCCAAATAGAAGAAAGTACCAAGAAATCCTCCTTTTTTCAGTAGGAACTACATAAAGGGGTGATGAGCTTTAATGAGAAATTGGTGTTGCTAAGTTTATTTGTGTCTCCTCAATGAGGATTCCCTGGGTATGTCATCCAGAGTAAGGACTGGACAACAAAAACGTTGCTGCAAAATGAATACTCACAAATGTATTTTGAATGACAATATACTTCTTACTCTGAAGGATAAAACCATGCTTATTAAATAAAAAAGTGTATTTCCCACAGCATTTTTATACAGGTTTATACAAATACAGCTGATTGAGTATAAGCTCATTGAATCTCCCTAGGGCAATTGTATATTGATGTTCTTCACTTCCACCCTAACTTTGCATGGAGGCAGTGTACTCACAAGTGTCTGTGGCTTGTTTGTTTGTTTCTTAAATATTACTTCCCAGTGGAATAGCTGTCCCCTTCTGCAAGTAACATTCTGGTTACGTTTACATAATGGTTTCGGCAATGCCTTGGAGAAAACATAGCCTGATAAATATCACAGATAAGTAATTGGAATATGTTTACATCATGTTTTGTGGTGCAGCATTGGACACACCTGAACTAGCTCTGACAGGCCGGTACAGTGAGGTGAAGGACTGTGCCAGGAGATAATCTCAGGTCCCAGAAGCTGTCCAGCTTTGCTGCCAAGCGCTGCACTCCTGTTAAGAGCCCTGTGCTGAGGGGCAATGCTGCTTCCAGAGCTGGCGTGTCAAGCAGCTCTCTTTGGTGCTGTGTGTCATGGCTAAATAGTCCTTGTTCGAATCAATGGCCCAGATTCTTACAGAGCTTTTTCATAAAGCTCTTATTGTAGCTTGGACAAGACCAAAAGAAGCAAATCAAATGTTAGGCTATGTTACAGGCAAGGGAAACCAAGACAAGACGTGGCATTGTACATTTTCACCTTAAATGCTCTGTGGCTTTGGCCGTTTTACAAAAGGCACGTCAGAAATAGGCAACTTATGTTACCAGAATAGGCTGGATTTTGGATGGGATGAGAAGATGAGAAAGGATAGGGGAGGGATTAAGGACTGAAAAGAGCTAGCTTTGTGTTCCTGTCTGTTGTCTTACTCTAAGAAGTGATACATAAATTGAAAACCATAGTAAGTTTTGTATGACGTGGAATTTACAGGATATTCTGGAGGCAAGAGGAAAAAGCCCCTAAAAACAAATTCTCATCTCCCTCCTCCTTCTCCCAGAAATCCCCACTTGCCAGTCTCCATTGTCAATATTTACACTAGTTTATAGTGAAGGTGTTCAGTTATAAAAGTCTAACAGAGAATAGCAAGATTATCAATTACGTAAAGGAAGGAAAAACCTAATCATTATAGCATGCCTGGGCAGACTTTTGCAATTTATGTGTCTCTTTGGTATCTGTTAAAGGTAACTGGTGGGATGGTAAATGATGATTTTTAGTATACAGTTTGAAAAAACAGGACAGGGGGAGAGTGAAGGGACAGTAGAGCTCAAAGCACTATACAAACATTAAATAGCCCTAATGCAAAGCCCACCTCACCAGCTCTGCATAAGGCAGCCTGTTTTACCCCTGCTGTGTGCCAGGAGACAGAGATAAGGTTAATCGCTATGTACAGAATTCGAGGGCACAGTTTCTTTTTGCTTTCTTATCTGTACAGACTTTTCAATTGACTTTTAATCCTTCTTACACAGGCTGTTTAAATCCCATCAACACTGTTTATAAATGGAGATTTCTTTAATAACTCGGCCTTACCTAAGCAGACAGTTTTCAAATTACTGCTGAATGCTGTTGTATTCATTAAATCTCTTAGTGTTGCCAGCTGGCCACTATTTCTTGTCGTCTGAAAGGCTTTGAATCCCTCTTTGCTTTGGGACTTGACTGGTTTTGTTAAATTGTGTTAAGGGTACTCCTACGTCGTTTGTCACTGGCCTGTAGTGCTAATTGCAAAGTCAATGATAATTTGATGTCTCTGAAAATCTGTGTTATAATTAGATGCTCTGGGGAACTCTGATTTATTGAATTTATTCTGAAGATGAAAAATAAAAGCATCTCAATTTTCTTTTTCAGATGCTATAGATTTAATAACATACAAGGTAGTCTCCAAGATTGTCTCTAATGCTGCAGATTTTAGAAGGAAATTCTAATAAAGTCCATAGAGTAATAGGAAGACTAGTTTTAGTCTGAAACTACTGCTGTATGAACTGCTGATGTAACCAGCTGGAATTGTCCCAAGTTTGGGTGAGTGTTTGTCCAAAGAGAGAAAACAAATACAGTAGCCACAGTGGAAGGAAGAGATAGGCTACCATTTTATTTTCACATCAGATTTGTGTGTTTCTGTTTGCTAGCAGCTGTGCTTAGTAATAAAACTTCAGTTCTACAAACTGAATCCATCTGAACAGGTTATACAGCAAAGCTCTCAGGCCATTGGGAAGCTTTTAGTTAGTTGCATTTTGGTCACAGACTCAGGTAAACCGATATTTTCCATGAAGTCCCTGCCCTATCTTAAACTTCCACGGTTTGAAACTTCATTGAAGTTGAATCACACCAAATTTCACCCCCCAAAAGCTGCTTTTAGTGTGAGAGACTTAGTTCCCACTCGTTGCTGATACACAGCAATTTACAAGGCTGTTGTCCTGGGTGAGTCCCTGTACTAAGGGGGGGCTGTCCCTAAGGCAGACAAGTACAGAAATGCCTTTCCTTAGGAGTCCTTGGTCCTGGATGCTCTTTCTTGCTCCTTCCACCTAAGGCTCTGGTTTGCCATCCTTCATTTCCAGAAACTGCCTCTTCTGGCTTTGCTCTCTCCCCTGTTTTTAATGATCAGTGGATCCAGCTGTCAGGCACTGGGGAGGAGTGCAGCCTGTTTTCTTCTACTTTTACGTGTGTACTTTGTACAGGGAGTTTTCAACCTCTACCTTCCTAGTTTTTCCAAGGCAGAAGGAAGTTGCAGTGTGATACTAGCTGAGACAAAGCCTGTATTTATTGAACTTGTGCAAGTTTCAGCTTCATAACAACAAGCTCAAATTTAGATAAATTCTTCTAGCCTTTTTTTTCCTGGGGCAGACCAGACATTTTTAATCTGCAAGTGGCTTTGATAAGGAGACATCAGCAAAGTAATAATGAGCTTTTGCAGAACTAGAATTTTTTTTTTTTTTTTTTAATAGCAGCAACCTATAGCAGAGCAGAGATGAGATTCTTCCATACCATGAAAGAAAGTCTTTGGAGGTGGAGGTTTAGAGGAATACTGGGGTCCTTTAGTTTTGGGGCATTGTCCTAGAACCTTAATACATTACTCTAGTTCCTTCTAGTTTTCATGTCATTGAAAAGCTGAGCTAGTTTGAGAAGCAGTAGGGTCAGGAAAGACTGAAAACAATAAAGCAGTAGAAGACTGGCTTTTGTATTCTGAATTTTGAGCCTCTATTTGTTGAAGGGGCTTCCGGAAAAAATTGGTGTACAAGCCTTACTGGCACATAGGTGATGCCATAATAATTTTTGCTTTTTCATATATTCCTCTCATATCCCCCTTCATATACACTTTTATGCAGCTTTTCTGTACCCTCAGTGCTTTTAACCCACATACTTGTATTCCCTAAGTTCGATAACTAGCTTAGACCCAGAGTTCTGTTAAGGCAAAAGACTAAACATCTTAGAAACTTCGTAATTAGGGGGTCAGCAAGCCCCAGACCCAAAGTCTTCTCCAGAACATACTCTGTAAACTAAGATAGATCTATGCAGAGGGGGGTCACTCCTTACGAGGGGGCTCCTCCTGAGCCTCCCATTGGAAAATCTGTGATAAATATGCTAATATGTAAAGTCTATAATTGTATAAGCAAACGATCGCGGGAGGGCTTTTCGGTGTATTCTCCGGTGTGCATTTTCCAACGTGCATTCCGTGCCTCGGTCCAGGGGGGCATTCTTGCGGAGTGCTCCTGCCTGGATCTAAGGATCCTTAATAAACTCTGAGGTAAAATCCCTTTTTCCCTCTAACCGTGTTTGGCTTTTAATTCTAAGCCCAGGATAAGGCATCAAGGAGAGCCACGCATAGGTCGATATCATCTCAATGTGAAGAGTTCTTATATCTGCATTAGAATCATATTTAAGCAGATTCCCATTACATAAAATAGGTCACGAACCCAGGGTTCTGCTGAAATATCTTTCACTGTGGACTCTTCTGGATTGCCTAGCTGTGCTTGGCTGTACTAGTCAGTTTGGAAAAATACTGGGCAAAGGAAACAGTTGGAAAACTATTTCACAGTGTGGAACAGACGTGCCGATTCTTGGAAGTGCCATTTGGAAGTTAATTGAAAACCTTTGAAGCTTTTTTTTTCTGGGTCTTTCTCCACCTACTTTTCACATAATTGCAATGCTGCTTTATTAAGTTTTCAAATTGGTTTAAGGGCATCTAAGATGGGACACCCTGCTTGATGCGAACTGTTGTTTGTAAGCAGCAAACCATGGAGGTCGAGTGCCCTTTTACCACAGGAACTGTAGGCTTTCCAGGTGATGTACAAATACACTTATGTAATGTTTGAGGTTGTTACCAGACTAAAAATGTGCTGTTTCTTCAGGCACTTTGCTTAAAATCTACATACCTAATTTGTTGCCTCTAGTTCCCTTCGTGTTTCTTTAACAATGTTCTGTTAGTTACAAGCTTTCTGAGGAGCTGCCCACTCCCTTTGCCCCCTGAGACAACTGGGAACATGGGCTAAAGGTTGTAGACAGTCTGATGAGAAAGTTCATATTTAGTGTCAAATGCAGTTGGGGAGCTTCTCCAGCGGTTGGTGGAAGTTTTGTATGGTGAGAGGAAGAAAACATTTAGGGAGACACTGGTATAAAACATATATATGGGAAAAATGGGTGCAGCTGTATTCCTTCAAATCTGATGGTGACCAAATAAGCAGGATAAATGCCATTAACATTTAGGTGATACTTTGCTAGTTGACAGAGAAAACATGAAATAAATTTGCCTTTAGAGACTTTATTTACTGTTTGAAAACTATAATGTAAGTGCTGTTTCTCTAGTCTGTCAATAGACTTTGTGAAAAAAACAGTTACTATATTCTTGTATTTTATAAAACAGTTTTAACTATACTTAGCTCAGTTAAGAATTTAATAGGATGTTCAAATGCAAAATTCAATTCCTTTTAAATAGACAACTTCCATCAAGGAAGTTTGTCTAAAAAGGAGTGGAAAAGGCATTTACTTGCCAAGTTCAGACTTCTGTTTCTACTGCAGCTTTTTGATATTCCTGACTTTTAAATAGACTGCAGTCTTTCCCATGCTCTAGGTGCTTGGAATTGAATGTTTTTAGCTACTGTTGACTGAGAATTGTTAGCCAGTAACTCTCAATGTGAGGCTGATTGCTTTAAGACTAGCTTGGATACCTCTGTGTCCAATGTTCCTTAACATTGTACTTTTAGAAAAAAGTTTTGCATAGTGTCTTGTTTGTGGTTGTTCTCTCTTTTTTTAATAGCCACATAAATGTCAACAAGCTGGCACACAAGGCAGCATAGCAGGGTTGTAGGATAACTGTGTCCAGTACTTTTCTGTCATTCTTATACCCAGATTCCTTCTTAACTTAAACTCTCTCTTGGCCAGTGTTATTGTGATTCCTCTATACTTGGGGCTGGATTTGTGCCACCTATCCCAAACATGCTGGTTACTTACTACTGGGCAAGCCTGTCAGTGCCTGAGGATGAAGTGTCCCTCTCTTGGGAAACTTGTGGCTGGTAAGGTTTTCTCAAAACAAAGGATCATTTGTTGATATGCAGAGCAACAATTCAGAGACAAGAATATTGAGCCAAAAATCTAAATGTGTGTTTTGTTTTATGTGAACGTCTGTCTTGTTATGAGGCAGAGCAGGCAGTTGTGGGTTGGTTTTTTTCATCAGTGAGTACCCATGCAGAGAGTTAGTCTGTTTTTAGGACTTCATAAATAGTGCTGCCATTACCCACACACATTCCTGTCCCTTCCACCCCTGCCATCCCCTCCCCTCCCGGAAGATTGCATAGACAAGGGAAAAAAGGAATTTGGTCATTTGGGGCTTCTGGTAGCTGGTTACAGTCTGTAAAATGACAGCTGCATGCATACAGGTGTCTGATGTATTAGGAGCTGGTTCAGACCTGTTACACAAATGATACCTGGGAAGTTGCAAGCAGTACCCACTGAACTAAGATGGTTCTGGATGCACTGCAATTACATTTCATATTTTTTAAAAATTTGTTGATTTAACATCATGTATGCTGCCCACCAGGGCTGTGCCCACATTGCCAGGCAGAAAAATCCTAACTTTATCCTGTCATTTCTTTTATGGAGTTTCTCTCTGGGAACCAGCTCCCCAGCTTGCCTCTAGCTAATTTCTTCTTTCCTCTGACCCTGTTTGAGATTCAGAGCCGTTACGAGAATTTGTCCAGTTGCTGTGTCATGTGAAACCGTGCAAAGTCCTCCACTCCTAACATACTTGCTGTACAAGCTTATATGGGGGTTATCTTTCCTTCCCGTTCAGGTCAGCTTAGGTGTGGTCAGATGATTAATTTTGGTTGCTTGTACAAGACCATTTCCCTTAGCCAGGGCAATGTGTTGCCAGAAACAACCAGAAGTCTCAAGTGACTCCAGTTTAAAACAGTCCCTCCCAGCAATGTCTTGATTGTATTTCAACAAAATAATTAGTGCAGGACAGCAATTAAGAAAGTGCCTGCCTGTGTGTGTAATGCTGCATTATTGTTCTATAGCCCCAAGAATGAATTCATTGTAGAAAATGTGGCCCTTGCACATGGAAGGAAGAGTATAGATGATACTGCAGTGTGAATTCAGGTACACAGGGTTTTATTTATTTATTCTTTCAGAGCAAAGAATCAGCCTCTTGTTGTTACAAAAGGGGACACAGGGAGTCCTCTCATTTGCCACAATTGAACCTCCCTTTCTGGATCCTGGTTAGTACAAGTTCTACACTTCAACTACTGGTTTGGACATGCAAACACCTTGCCTTAGCAAAATGACTCCCACTAGCCTTAAGTTTAAATCTAGAAAGATGATGCTTAGGAGTTCACTCTCTTTCCCTAGCCTAAAGCCTGAATTCTGCCTTGCCAGTCTTTGGTGGTTCAAATCCTAATGCTGATCCTGACTGGTTTCTCCCTGACTCCCTGGTCTAAGCTCACCAAAATGATTTCTCTGGGACTCATCTCAGTCTTGTTTGTTTTAGCCATTGTGCAGTGATCCTTGACATCTCCAGACCTATGCTTTGCCAAGTAATTCCTTATTTGCTGCAGCTTTAAAGAGCTGGCATCTGGCACTTGTTTGCTACAATCCAAATTTGGTTTAGTCTCATCCCTGCTAGCTTCAGAAGAGTTTGATGGGACAGGTAAATGTCTTTCAAGTTACATTTCACATTAAGTTATAATTTATTACTTGTATGAAATTTACATTCACAGAAATAATAGAATGAATTATTTTTGTGGTAGTCTTTCTCAACAGGACTTCTCAGGAAAATGACAAACGCACCCTGATAAAGAGAAATCATCCTCTCTGCTGCTGTTAGTAATATAGGCCCATTAGCAAATGAACCAGAGTTTTTTGCTAGCATTTTAGTTTACAGGCTTCAGTGATCATTGTTGCATCTTAATCAGTAGTGAAAATGTGGTCTAGTTTTGCCTGAGTTTTCATTTGCTCTGTTTTGCTGGTTTTGGAATCCCTGCTGAGTGTCCAGAGGGCCGTTGTCACGCTGGTGAGGAGCAGAGGAACAGGTATGGATTTGTACCTTTACTGGCAAAATGAGAAGGTATTTGAATGCTTAGAGCTTCACATCCAGATTTATAAACTCCTATTTTAATACTATCTTAGTAAAATGGTGTGTGTTTAGTATCGTATGTATGCATTTTCATTTACTTACTTGTACTTTATTAACTTACTTTACATTTGAAAATTGCTATTAATCAGGCTTCAATGGTAGCTTGATTACAAGATACCAGTTCTGATAAGGAAATCTGAGAGCATTGTGTCTCCTACAGCACATCTGCTGTATGTATTTTGTGTAAGGTTTCAGCATGTGTGAATCTGAGGGTCTACACAGTCAGTGCCAGCCTTTCCCAGGACTTTGGCAGAATCTGGCATGGGTTTAAAATGCTGTATAGAAAGTAGGCAGTGGTAGGTGGCCTTTCTCACAACAGCAAGTGGTTGATCTAAAATTATGATTGTAACAAACAGTGGATTCAAGGCTAAGTTCCAATACTGTGGTTAACTTAAAAAAAACCAAAACCAGTATTTGAACAGAAAGTGCTAGAATTGGTTTCAAGCCAGTTTTGACTTAGTTGCCCTAGAAAATACGCTTTTGAGAAGGTAGGTGGGGAAAGGTATTAACAGTTGCATGGTTTAGCTGTCACTATTGCAGACAGCAATGTTACAAAGTCCAGAAGAGTATGTAGGTTTATTCAGTTCCTGAGCAGCTCAGTTGCAGAAATCTCCTGTGACTTTACAGTTGTCCTGCAGGGACCCAAAGCATTTGTGGCCAGTGGAAAAGTGCCAAGGTGGCAGTGGCAGTAGGAGGATGATAGTCCTGCAGGAGCTTGGTGCCAGGCCAGTTTGTCCCAGGGGCCTTGAGGGAGCTCTCCAACCTCTGAAGTTATCCAGGATTTAGAAGGATGCAGAAGTTGTGCTGTGTTAAACAGGGGCTCGTGTACTATGTCCTTGAAGCACGTGTTGGCAGGGACACTGCAGTTTGCTGGGGCTCATCAGAACGGGTGTTGGCTGGTGCTGGTCACAGGGCAGGGGTGGCTCCTGAGGCACTGGGAGGCTTCTGCTCCCCGGCAAGTGTCAGTGACCTCGTAACTTACTGTAAGAGGAAAAAGTAGCATATTGCTGCAAGTGGCAACATAGTAAGACCTGCTGTAGGAAATGGTATCAATTCATGAGTAGGAGACAGGCCAGATCTTTTAGGATTTGTAACAGCAGGAAAACAGCACTTTTCTCAGTTCTTCTGTTTTAGAAAGCAAAGGCCAAAAAAATGATCTGTTTTGAAAATCTTAGCCATGTCATCTTCTGAAAATGGGAAGAATGAAGACTGCAGTGCTGTCTGAATTTAAACAAAACACCAATAAAAATTGCCAGAAATGACAAGAAATACACGATTCATCTCAGTATTTTGTATGATTCTCCTCAAGCAGAGGTCTTAATGGGTTTGTCTGAGTACAAAAGCAAAAAGAATGACAGATCTGGCATTATCTCCTTAGCTTATAAAAATCAGTTGTTGAGTAGTACCTAGAGGATGATCAGTTTTCTTAATGGCTATTGTTAAATCTATTATGTGGGTTGCTCTTCTATGATGATGCTGTTTACTCTTGTACTTAACTTTTTGCCAAGATAATGTTCTAAAGGAGTTGATAAATCTTTTATGATAGTATTGTACTTGGCTCCATATATTAGGTAAATAAGGAGAGAGATTCAGTATTGAGGAACTTGCAACCCTCCTGTCAAGATAGGTCACTACAGACAATGTAAGGGGAATACAGCTTTATAGTTATTTGGATATTTTTCCTGATGAAAAGCTTTGATGTTTTCCCCATATTCCCAGACTCAAAAAAATAATGTGCATTATGTGGGACACAGCTAGACTGTGAAAACGGAAAATAAAAGAACTGATTTCTTTTTTCCTGGCTGTTGCTCTGAGGCACTCTGAGCATGTCCCTGAAAGTAGCGAGTGCAAGAAGAAAGCCACAAAACAGTTCCCCAAAGTGCAGTTACTGACAGAAGGGTTCCTGAATCTCTAGCAGTAATTCACATTATTAGTTTATTCACTTGATTTATCTCATTGTAACAATCAAGCTACAGATAAATAGCTGAATCTTGAGGTAAAGTAAATGGCATGACATTTTGTTACATTCCATTCTTGTTACTTGTGTTTTTGTGGGGAAAAGATTGAATTTATTTAAAAAAATCCCCAAAATACACAAAAAAAGAAAACACACAAAACCATCTTAGTTTTTGAATGCAGTGTGGATATATTTATATATGTATGAGATTAAGGGTTGACTTGACTTCTTGACAAAGCATTTTATAAATTTCTGGTTTGTTCCTTGGTGAAGGCTTTGCAAAAATAAGCTTTTTTATGTTGTATCTGCAGAATCAAGTCAGGCCTCTGGTCAGAGTATGAAGCAATTTTCTAGAAACACACCTGAGCCCCTAAGGGTAAAGATGGCAAAAAGCTCCTGGTAAGATGCACTTCTGGGTTGCATGTCTGTATGTTCCAGAATATGAGAGCAGGTTTTAGATACAGCTGCTTCACAGGACGCTTGCACAGCATTTCCTGCACACTCGCTGTAGCCTCACAGCAGTGCAGCTCTGGGTCGCTTGCTGTCATGGCCTCAGCCAATTCCAGTAAGCCAAGTGTAACACTCCAGTACTCCTAAAGGCCTTTTTTTCCCCCATGTGCTTGCTGTTGAGTCTTATTTCTGTCAGAAGCTAGTAATGAGGTGCATTTCACTGCTTTTTCTTCTATTTTCATACGAAGACTATTTCTGAGGTTAAATGCAGTTAAAAAAAAACCAAAAAAACAAAAAAACAAAAAAAACCAAAAAAACCACAAAAACCTGAAACAGAAGCCTTAAACTCACAGAGATGATTCAGCTGGCCTTCCCTTGCTTTGAAGACATATGCTTGCATTGTGTAAAACATTTGTTTGCAGTTGATTGCTCACTGAGTGATAGGGACACCTCCATCCATGCAGGACAGCCCTTCCAAGAGCATCTTTACATGACGGTGGTGAGGAAGGGTCAGACAGCATTCCAGGCAGCATAGCAAGTAAGGTACTGAATTGTCTCATTGCTCTTCACTGAATCAGTCATGAGGACTAGGAGTTGTAGGAAGTTCCCAAGGGTGAATTTTCACTCAGTGGACACATGATATTCATCCCTTTTCAGTGTTCATACTGGGGAGAAAGGACACCAGTATAAGATGGTAGAATGGATCCCAGCTCCAAGGAGCTGTGAAATGTAAGTTTGGCATTGGCGTGACCCAGCAGTTTGGTACTAAAGGAAAGAGAGGTGACCTATTTAGACCAAACCAGTTCTTGACAGCTGTGAGCCATGTTAAGTTTTATTTTTCTTGTCCGAGCTCCAAATACACTCTGTATTAAGGTTAAACTAGTTTTGTTTAACCTTAATGCTCATTTAGTACTGAGAGACTGCAGAGTGACTGGCAGCCCGCAGATGTTCCATTCCCCAGGGTATAGTGACAGTCTGCAGCTGGACAGCCAATCCCCTCTCTATATGCCCTCTAGCCATCAAAAGATCAGAAGCTACCTGTGAGATGCCAAGGTCAGCTTTGAAACTAGCTGACACAGACTTTGATTTTGGGAGAGCTGGGTCTGGGGGAACTTGTTAACCAGAGTATTCTTGTGTGGTGCATGAGTCTGGAGCCACCTCAGAACAGCAGCAGAAGAACCCACAGCCAGCCAGCCAAATAACTTCTATAGTTCAGCTGCTCTCTATCAGCCTAGGAGGGGCTGTGTACCCTCACAAAAAAGGGGAAGGATAATCTGGTAAGACACTCTTTCAATCTTCTAAGCTTTAGATATGCATCTTTAATGTACCTATTTGCAGTAGTCTTAGAAACCATACTTCTGTTTTCATGTCCTTGCCAAAGCATGAATAATCTCAAGATCTCAACTTCTTATAGCTCCCTAAATTAAAATTTGTATTTCTGCTACCTAATAATGGCAGAACAGAATGTTAAATTTGGACAAGCCGTGCTGACATTAAAAACAAAACAACTTGTGGCTTAGAGGTGGGGATGAGCTGTAGAAATCTTAAAGGCAGAAATTACCAGAAGGAGGACTCTTTGAGGGGAGTGAGAGTCCTAAGTGATGAACCAAATAGTTCAGGGAACAAATGAAGCCACTGGAGTTCTTGCAACTTGGTGAGTTCAAGTTAGTCAATTGTGAGAACAGCTCAGGTGAAACAAAGGAGTCTCACAGCCTCTTGCAGCTCTGAGAGAAAAGATGGTGTCTTTGGTGGGAAATAGAGTGGGCTAGGAATGACCTGATTTATAATTACTCACAAACCAGCATGATTATTTACAAGTCATTTGCCCATTAAAGCTGAAGATGTGGCCATTAAGAAAGCAGCATGTAAGCAGGATCTAGAAATAGAAAAATAGCATTTCAAGGACAGATAAGGTTTGAAGAAAAGACAATAAATCTAATGTATGAATAGGGTGAAATATTTGGTCTTAGCCAACCGTACAATTCTAAAGACTACAGAAGGAAAGCTTCTGTATATTGGTCTAAACTTACCTCCTGACACGGCCAATTGTCAGCCCTCCATTCTAATAAACAACTTGTTTTTGTTATTATTATAAAAGTATCAGGTGTAGTGACATTCCTGAAGGGCTGATCCTTTTTGACACATACAGCAAGAATTTAGATTGTACAAAGAATACAGTTTATTCTCCTCCCTAAAATTGTGTACCAATTCTAATAATAGAATGAGTTTTTAAAAACTGACAATCAGATTAAGGTTAAATCGAGAGGAATGTTTTGAGACACTGGCCATTTTGTTACTTGCATGCTACAATGATAAGTTCTTCTATTTAATTTAAATTCTTTCATCACTGTAATGAATGGTTTGATTGCTGTGCCATATTGTTATCATGATAAAGATTTTTGCTGTTTGAGAAATAATAAATGTGTAATCAAGGGATAGAAGAAATTAATAGACACATATGAAATTTGTTATGAAACAGATAGTGGCTGTGGACAGCAAGGAATGAGAGGAATCCACAGGAAGATGTTCAGAGTGGCCAGTGTAGGGCTGCTTAGTTGCTGCTGAAACACCTGGTGACTTCATTAAGGCACCACATTAGGTGGAGCTAAAACTAATACAAATCAGCTCAGAGCCCCAAAGAATTACCTGGTTTTATTTGTAGATGTTCCTGGGAAAGGATCATCTGCTTATCCTCCGAGACACTAATTTGATGTCCAGGGCATTGCAGTAACAGGTGTTTCAAGTGGTCCTGCCTGGAGAGCTTTTCTATGAAAAGAATTTAAGATCTAGGTTTGCCAGCTCTTTGGAGTCATATGTTTGTGCTGAACTTGACTCAAAAAGTTGCCATACTGGACTGAAACAGAACTGTTTCAACTTAAAGCAGTGAAGTGCAGACATTTTTGTTTGCAGGATCAGGCTTTTCACACTGTAGCTGGTTGGTCTCCTTTTAGCTTCCCTAGGACATCTCTTTAAATGTAGCAATAAGGAAAAATTGCATTTCTGATAACTTAGAGTGCACAGATGTTAAATGCCGTTTATGCAAGCAACTTTTATGGAAGTGCTTGCTATGAAGGAGTATGGTCCCATGCTTTAGGTGGTGTTTGCTTTGAGTATCTCTCATGCACTCTGGCTGAAAGGAACTCAGTATCTATCGATATTTTCATGTTAAACATCTGTTGTTGTGTTTTCCCATAGGAGCATTTCACTAGATCTCTGTTTACTTGCATTGATACATGGTCAAACACACTGTTGTGCTTCCCCGGGGGAATGCTCCAGTTATGCAAACCAAACCATGGATCTGTCCCTGTGTTCCCCGGCTGTGCTGCAGTTTACACTCGTTAGTATCCAAGTGAGCTCTGTACCAGTCTTAAACCATATTCTCTCATGAAATTGCTCATGTAATTGGTCATACTAGCTCACAAATACGAATAATTTCAGTCTGCAATTGTGTGCTGATTTATAGATGAGCAGGTGGCTCAGGTTTGTGTGTGCTCTTTAGTTTGGAGGAGTTGCACTTAGGAAATACTCGTGTGAGGGCTGGGATGGAGAAAGGGCTTGCAGCAAGGTGGGGTGATGGGATTCTGCTAAGGCAGAGGCATACCTGGGGCCTGAGCAGGGCTTGTGTACTCTGGCCATATGGGAGAGCTTTTGAGTCCATTATTATTTGTTTGCTGTGGCTGTGCAACTTCCTCTTCCCCTTTGTACACAGTTTTTCTGACATGCTGTCACTGCCTCCATCTCTCCTGATAGAGAAAATGAAGAACACGATACAATTTCCTACTGTCTGTTGTTGAGTTGGTTGTTTAAAGAGAGAGAATTTCCCGTAGATGATGCCAGAAAAGAATCTGTATCTGCCAAGGTTCTTTGTATAGGAACAACTGTTAATATAAACAGGCTTCCTCACAAATACCCAGGCAGTACAGATGACCACAGTGGGACAAAAACACTTTGGAAGTGAGGGAGTGCTGCCCTTCCTCCCTCACCCCTTCTTCCAAGGATGTTAAATTCATTGAAGGGGATGACTATTCATCTGTCATCCAGGGAGACTTTCTATGGTGAGGCATCTTCTTGCATTTCAGCTTTCAGGTAATTACTCTCCTTTTCGATAGTTTTTCTGAGCGTGAGCCAGTTCTTTGTCTGTGTTGAAAGAGAAGCCCATCCCACCTTTTTGTTATACCTTGGCCTGAAGTTAGGAAGTAAGCAGTGAGAATTAAACACTGTTCTTCATTAATTTATTTTATTAGCTCACAAAATGCAACCTTCTTTGCCAGTATTGCATTACTCTTTCTCCATGCTTCTGCTGTGCATTTTATAAAGTGCAAGTAGGTAGTAAGAACACTCAGTTTCTTCTGGAGAAACTTAGCAGCTTCAAGCCAAGGCCCCAAATAGGGATGGAGCTATGGTACTTGGGCATCTCTAGGGAATGTAACGTTACAACTGCTGCTAAGCCTTCAGCAGTAGAGTATCCCTTGGTTCTCCAGAGTTAATTGTGTGACCTAGAGGCGTGGTGGTATATGAAAAGTGGAGAGAACAGGAAGCCTTTAAGGCTCAAAATCAAGGGATGTGCAGAACTGCTGCCTTGAGTCATGTTGCCATGTTCCCCTGACAGCACTGTCCTCAGTGTTTTCTGCTTTTAGCTGCAAGGTTTGATAACAGGAACAGCCTGCTAGCAATTTTGCAGTGTTCAGTTTTACATTTAACAGAAGTTTAAAGTTCAGTGCCATGGAATTTCCCTGCTTGGTTGTTATGATAACTTGGTATGGCTCAAAACTGCACAGCCTGACTTGTAGGCAGAAGCCTTCCTCCCCCAGGTGAGTATGTTTAGGAGTTCAGAGCTGTCCTAGCCCTCCTCCCATGAAAACTGCAACAGAAGTTCTCCTCTTGGAGTCTACCATATTTTATTTTAATTCAAATTATTTGAAGGAAAACAATCTAAGAGAATTTAACTTTATGGATCTTATATTGTCGTGAAAGAAAAAAAAAATCACGTGGGCCAGCTCAGGGACTCGTTTCTTTTAAAATAATTGATGATGTAAAATCCCAGACCAAAAGAGGTGGGAGATGCAAGGCATCTGGCAGAGTTTACAGCCCTGGGGGGTCGGCAGGCTCAGCACAGCCTGCTGCAAACAAAGGCCGAGTGTTTTGCTGATGCGATTGCAAAACATATGTTTGCCCAGGACTGTTATGATCCTGGGAATAGGCAGGAGGCCAGATTTCTGCAGCAGCAGCGCACTTAGTCACACAAATATCTGCAAAATGTGAACCTCCTGCGATTTCTCGGTTTAAAAGCCGTAATTACTTTGTTGCTTAAAGAGAGGGCAGAAACTCTTGCATAAGGAACAGGAGAGGGGGGCGGAAAGCATTGCCCAAGGAGCGTCTCTGGGCCGGGGAGGAGAGCGGAACGGAGTCCGGGGCTCGAGGCTGTCCTGGCGAGGCGGGGTGGACTGGCCGGGGGCTGCTGCCCCTTGTGTCCCGCCCGAGGCATTTGCTGGCACTCCCGGAGTGAGTCCAGGGAGCAGCCGCGAGGTCGCGGCGAGCGCCGGTGCCCTGGCGGGGCAGCGCCTCGGCCGCTCTGCTCCGCCCCTGTGCCGGGCGGNCGGAGGGTGGCGAGGCCGGGCCGGCAGCACCAGGTACTCGCGGGTGGCCGGGGTGCACCCGCCGCCTGTCCCCGCCGTGCTGAGCCTCCCCAGGGCCGGGGGGTCTCTCTCTGCCCGGGCGCATCCCCCAGAGAAATCGCTGCTGGAACGAGGGGCGGGGACACGGGCAGCCCCTTGCGGATCATCCGCGGGGCTCCGGAGGCAGCACCGGCGTTTCCCTGCGGGCTCTTCTCTCGGGGGATGCCGCTTGGGGGTTCGCGGGTCCTGTTCAGCCGCGGGATAAGCAGCTGCTGCCTGCGGTGACAGTGCAGATGCTGTCGCTATCCTCCCCGACGCCTCTGGTACCAAAAGGGCTGTGTTCCCCTGGTGTGTGGGGTAACCGGGTGCCTCGGCAGGGTTCTGAGGCTCGTCCAGGTGGTTTTTGCCTCGGAATTGCCCGGCGTTTACGTCGTTCTTGCATAGGTTTGGATTATCCTTTTGAAACAGTAAGGCTGGTCTTGTGTTTCTCATGGAGAAGAGCGGGCTATAATTATAAACAAATGCAAGTCAAGAGCATTATTTTGGGCAGGAATAAACCTGCTGATTTGGATCTCTCTTGTAAATTCCTTAGTGTCACCACGTTAAGATTCTTCTTTTAAAGGAAATTTCTAATTCCTCAGAACTGCTGCAGGTTGCTGCAAAACCTGTTTTGTATTTTTCTGGTATCAGGTAATCCAGTACTTCATGGATACATATACACGGATGTGTGCTTTGGTTTGATATAATCCAGCAGTACAGTCTATGTGATGCAAATGGTTACTGTCACATTTAGACTGTTTCCTTCTGTGTCACCCATTTATTGGTATTTAAATAGTGTTTACAGTAGGGAAATTGCAGGCGTGCATTCCAAATCCTTTGCCGTTTACTGCTTTCTGTTTCATTACAGAAGTGCTGTATAAAAAAGCTAGGCACTAATCATTGAAACTAAGCCTCAGTTTCAGTGGGGTCATATCAAAAGTAAATTGGGTTGTGGACTCTAGGCAGTTGTGTCACAAAACCACTTCAGGAAGAGTTGTTAATGCTGGGGAAGAGTAGGTAGCACATAGGCACCTCGAGACTACTGCAGTTGGACCTGCTTGTCCTGCTCAGTCCTAGGAAATGACCAGAGAAGAGGTGCTAGAGATGGAGACAGAGGAGTCTGGGCTTTGTTTTTATTCCTGCCATTGTGAACAAGGTGTGTGTGATCTTGGGCATGCTCTCCCTTGCCCTGATTTCTGTCTTGAATCAAGTCACATAAACTAGATGGGGATGTTTTTAAAATCAGGTATTTCAAAGGACTTTGAGACATTCAGAGAAATTATATTGAAATTAAAGTAATTTACATCTTTAAATTCATATATGAGTAACATACTCTGTATGAAAGGGAAACAGTTCAGCATTTGCCATGCTCTAATTCCAGTGAAGAGTGGTAGGTCTGTGTAACAAAGTGCTTTGTAACGGAGGGGGAGTACTTGTTCTCAGTTCTTTAAATCCATACAAGTGGAGACATGTCTGTTGCTTCAGCTGAATGACAGTCTGACATACGCAGCAAATGGAACCAGTGCAAAAAATTTAAGTACATGAGCATTTCTAGGATTTTTTTTCCTGTCATTTTAATGTGAATCGTGGTTTGTTTGAGAAAGCCACAACAATTGCAGCTACTTCAGGATTAAATAAATAAAATAGGAAGAACGGCCAGTTCTGCATAGCCCCACATTTAGACAAGATGCGGGATTTTTCTGTGTGTAGGAAAAGAAATATATTTAATGAATTATTTTATTAATATATTTAATAGTCTTTGTTTTTAATTCCCTCCTTCCTAAAAGTTTTCTGTCCAATATGGAAACTACAGTAGCTACTGCATTTAGCAGAACTGAAAATACAGCTTTTAAGCTGAGTAGGTATCAGCTTGGGGACAGCTTGTCCTGTGGGGCCAGTTGTGCCTGTCCTTGTTGTTAAGGTCCTAAACAAGGAAACTCCATTTGCAGCCTCAGTGTCAGCACCAGTGAGGTTTTGCTGTCGGTGGCCTTTAAGAGGGAAGTAGGAACCAGACAGTTCACAGTGAGTGGAGGAGCAGCAGCAGCATGAAGGCTCTTAAACTGGTAAGTGCCAAATCTCCCTTGGAAATGCAGCACAACCTTCTTAGACACTTATATACTTAGGGGCATTTCATCCTATAAGCTTATAAAGCCCTAAATGGGTATTTTTAATGCCCATGCTTCAAATGCTCATCATATTACACTAAGCTGAATTTTCAGCACTGGCATGCTGGAGGAGTTAATTCTACTGGGATATTGTGTTGAAGAATTTTTAACTCACAGCTCATGCCTTTCTTAACCCTAAGCTTGGGCAGGAATGCACTTAGATTATGTAAAATGATGACTGGTTGTCTAGGAAAATGTTACCTCTAAAAAATTCACCTCATTTCCCTTCTTTGGTTCCTTACATTAGACTGTTTTATATTGTATTATGGGTTGTGATTTTCATATAATTTTGTTTGAATCTAGCAGCACTTAGTGCTTAATCAGTGTATAGATGACTCAGATAAAGATGTTAATTCAAGTGTAGTTCAGTGAAGTAAACGGATAATTATAATTTTACTTTGCCTGTGGCTTGGCTATGATAAAATGTTCCCTTTACCATTTAGAGAAGGCCTAAGTAAGTATGTCAATAAGTCTTTCTGGAAGATACATTTGATAGTGGTACTGACTGTACTTGAGGGGAGCAAAATGACTCACTGTGCTAACACCAGGGAAGCAGTCTGAGTGAGCACTGTGGATCATAGCTCATGGATCCTGAATGACTGAAAATTAGCAGTTTGGTAACAGTCCCCAGATTCATTGGACAAAACTAGCATTGAGTTTTGGGAGAGGTTTTGTGACAAGAGGCAGAGCTCTAGCTGCAAGGAACCAGTAGTGAGGGACCAGCAAGGAGCTGAAAAAGCATTTTAGGCACACAGTGGGGGAAGAACTGTAGTTTAGGTTAGATAGCTGTTCCTGTTCCAGAGGGTCTGTGACCTGCCTTGTATTTTAGTTCTGTTTTTAGTGTTTCTAGGTGGAATTTCTGATACTGGGTGGCTGTGTAGACTGTGACTTTTTTTTTTAACTGATATTTAAAAGAGATTCCAAACCAAAGCAGATAATGTTCTCTTACTAGCAGAGGTAATGTGTGTTGTACTTTTAAGTATTTTACAAACCTCTTCTACACAATTGCAGTTCAATTTTTTATCTCAGGCTTTTACATAAATTTGACAGGAATGATGTTCCTGTCAAATGGCTTTAAAAAGCTACCTAAAAGTTGGGCTGGATTGACAGCTATGAGATACAGAAAAGCTCTAAGTTGTGAGAATTTACACACGTTTGAGGCTTTAGAGTGGTCTTCCCTGAGCATGTATATGCAGGCAGTACACATGGTTGGTCTGGTTGTCCTTGTAGAGTTGGATGTGCTAAGTGAGCCAGACTGGTGAGAGAGAGTGGTAACTGGGAAGTATATAATTAAGCTTGCAGACTTGTGTCATTAACTTTTCTGTCTCAGCTCTGCAGTGCTGTTTCTTGGTGTAAATTTGCGTCAAGCATTTCCTGGCTGAGAAGTCTGCAAACAGGCACACAGTCTGATGGTTAGGGCATTAGCCTGTGACTTGAGAGATCTCAGCTCAAGCCACCAGTCTTCTAAGATGTGTAGCTTTTCCATTTCTCAGGGATTTTTTTTTCCTAGATGGGAGATAATATACTTGTCCTACTTCACAGGAATCTTGCATTATCTAAATGCATGAGATGTGATGCTGCGCTGATACAGCAGTGGTGAGGGATGTGTAGATTGAGAAATGATAGGTACCTGGTGAGCATAGTTCCCATGGAAATAATACGAGTGGCTGTAGAGAAATACAGGTTATGTTACATAAGGGGCAAGAGGAGGCTTTTCTGTGATTTCCGAGATTGTCTCTGCCAGCATAGCAATACAGCATTTACATGGCTAAAGCCTCACTTTTCTGTCAAGGTGTATCTGGAAAGTGAGCAGTGGAGTGGATTGCCACCCAGCAAGGCCCACCTCCGTCCATTAGCTTGAGCATCTGGGTGTCGAGGGTGAAATCTGTTCCACCCTTGGTGCTCAGCTTTGCAGCCACCTGAGTTTTATGTTCTGGCTTTGAAGATGGAGTGCCTCTGATGCATCATCATCATCATTATTGTTATTATTGTTATTGTTATTATTTATTTGCACCCAAAGCCTCAGTTGTGGTTGGCTTTCTGCTGAGCTTTGAGCTGTATTCAGCTGCAGAGTTTCTAGACTGAATGAAAGTGGTGTGGTGAGGTTGACAAACAGGAGGAAAGGAGCCAGGAGAAGTTTGATGCAGAGAATGTGTCACTAAATATTTGGTGTGCAATTCTGTGGCCTGGAATCGCATGAAAGTTGCTTATACTTTTGTAATAACCAGAAGAAATACAGGCTTTTTTCTAGCTGCTGCTTGTCCTAGACACAACTATTTCACCAAGTGTTTGTTGGTGCTTCAGGTGAGCTGGAGCTTTAGGAGAAAGGTGGAGGAGAGAGATGTAGTGGTATGTCTGGTCAGGATGCAGGTCTTGCCTTCTGAGAGGGAGAGTGTTGCTCCCTGAGTTGAGTGTATTTGGAAGATTGAGGTTTAGTGAAGGATATCATGAAGCATAGAATTACATTCAGGACAAAAGGAAAGATTCACTAGGACTGTTTTGAGAATTATTACTGTGTTACCAAGTATTTGAAATGCTGGGATGCCGGAAGCACATGGCTATTTCTGAAATAGGAGAATTTGATTAAATGCTGCTTCCAAAAAAGAGAGGAAAATAGTTTTTAAAAGGTCTGCCATAGCTTGTAACTGAAGAACAAGTTTTCGAAAGGCTTCTACTGGGTCAGATTTTACACAACTCTCATGACTGTGTTAAGCGTGCACCTCATGGCAAGCTGCTTCTGTTCTCAGAAGTTCTCGTCTGGAAGAAACCCCCATTTTGCAGGCAGGAAACAGGCTCATCTTCATGAATCCTTTGTTACATCTCTGTCACATTGGAGCCTTGATCCCAGGCTTCTCTAGTACTGGGCTGGTGCCGTGATGTCAGGGGGATGGTCCCTCTCCTGATGGAAAACAAAGCAACTTATTTAATCATTAAAAAAAACTCTTAAGTCACTTTGCAGCGAGGGTTTGGATAGTTGAGTAATATAACCTGTTATGTGCTGTGTAATCATAAGTTTGACCTCTGTATGCTTTAAAAACCAGAAGTGTATCGATTGTGATTATTTTAGATTGTGATGCAAAATATATTAGCAGCCTGCTGATCTCAGGTTCTTAAATCTGAGTTTTTTTCTTCTTCTTCTAACTGTTCTGGGAAAAGGAAAGACTGAAAAATAGTTGCTCAAGAATTAAACTTCAAGGTATTTGTCTTGGAGTGCTTGATCTGGCAAACTGCAGACATCTGCTAAATTGAATGCTGCTTACAATTTAAATGATCTCTTTTTGCTTGCTGTTGTTTGGCTGTAAGATGTTTCTTTAGAGTAGTTGTAGCCAAGATAAGAAGCTGCGCTGGAGTTTTAAAGAGAGATGCTGATAAATTGCATTCTACAAGTGGCATTACTTGACGGACAGGCAAAATTTGCTTGTGAATGATGGGACCCATAGCAGGGAAAAGCTACGCTGAGGAGAAAAAGTGAAAAGACTTGTAGTAAGAGGTGCCCTTTGGTCTTACTTTATCCAAGTAAGACTTGAGAAATGAAGGCATCTGACTTAAGGATTTAAGGAGACTGTCATAGGCTGCAGAGTCTGAAGGGTTTGGTAGTTGCCACTTAGGCCTGCACTCATTGTTTCCAGCTCCCTGAAGCTGTTTTTTAATCTTAGGGGAAAGTTCAGGAAACGGTGACTGATTAATAAAATTGCTTCTCGTACAGGGAACTCATGCAAATAGAAACCTCAGCTAAAGAGAGAAAAAGTGCAATAGTGAGTGCTACCAGTATTGCATGTTTATAACAGCCCTTATCTATGTAGGGAAAATGTGGCAAAGTTAAAAACTGCATTTGGCAGGCAGCTCTTGGGGCATCATCTGCTCTTGAGGCCTAAACCAGCTGAAGGTGCCTCTCTGCTCTGCGTGGTCTGAACTGGCTCAGTGCATGGTATTTATTATAATCTAAACCCTGTTGAGAACCTGGACAAAGTTGATATCTCACAAAATGGGTGGGTTTTGCTATGGAACAGAGGCAATGGATATGTTCTAAAAGATGTTTGGGAAGAGGGCACAGACAAGTAGCCCAAAACTTTAGTTTGTATATAGTCTAGTGTTTAGCTCTCAGCTCCATCCTCAGCTTTAATCCCAGGTCTCTCTCCATCTCTAAGAGTGCCGTGCCATCAGCTGGCAAGGCTCCCACCTTTCCTGGGGAAGCCAAGCTGCTCGCTGGGGAGTAATCCCCTCAGGAGAGTTAGTTTGCAGCAAGTGCCGCACACACGGCAGAGGGAGCCTCTGCAGCGATGGGATGAGGATCGTGTGAAAGTGTGAGGTGAAGCCATGTCCTGATTTGGTACCTGCCCCTGGAACCTGCTGTGCCTTCTCAGGGGGCTGCTCTGTGCCAAATGGAGAGACTGCCCTGGAACACATGGCTCCCCGCCTTCCAAAGGGAACAGTATTAATGGGCAGGACACAAATGCACCCAAGTCTCCTCTGTATTTGCTCCTTGGCTGCAGGAAGGATCCAGGGTGCCATAGGCCTGTCAGAAAGCTTCATCCAGCTGAAGGAGAGGGCAAGTAGTGAACTGCCAGGGGTATCCAGCCTCCACCTTACCTGAAAGGCAACACATCCACACAAGTGGGTGCAAAGATGTGGCTGCTGCTGTTCTGATGGAGCAAATTCCCCTCCCTCCCTCCTTCCCTGCAAATGTGAATAGCTTTTTATCCTATCTTGAAAAGAAAGCAGATGCAAATGTAGATCAGGTACTTTCAGCAGTTTAAGTGCTCTTTGAGGTTGGGAAGAAGAAATCTGATTAGGGTTACAGCTGTTTCATTTCCTGACAGATGCACAGGGTGTTGTGTGCTGGCGAACTGCGGATGTACACACACAGAGCAGCCTCGTTTTGTATCAGTGGCATAACCACACAGCAGCCAGCATGTTCGGAACTCCTTGTCCTGGACTCCCTGCCAAAATATGCTTTATGCAGAATTTTCTGTGAACCAGGCTGTAGTGTGTTTGTGTGTGTGTGTGTGTGTATGCATGCATATAAATTTGTGTGTGTTTTCTTTGGTTGGCAGGGCCTTTGTTGTTGAACTTTTTGTTGCTGGAGTGGGGCAGTGTGCTGTAAACAAGCACAGCTAATTATAAAGCACTTGTATAAAAAAATGATTTGCATTTGTACAAACAGTACTAGTAAAAGTGCCTGTGCAAGAGTACCACGAGTACCCAAATAAGTCCAGCTCTGAATGGAGAACTCTTTTCTTTCTTGAAACCACGGCTAAAAAGCTGTTTATAACTAAATGCTGAGATGGTGTAATTTTCTTTTCTAGGAACTTGGAATAAGAATTCCTAGACCACTGGGACACGGACCAAGCAGATTCATCCCTGAGAAGGAGGTGTGGTAGTGTTTTCAAGTACATAGTGAACTTTATGCTTTTAAGGAACATCCTTTTAGTAGTAGCCCACATTTGGTTTCAGGACAGCTGCTGAGCTGCAAAACATTTTCAGTAGTGATCACATTCAGTCCTGAGACTTTGGACACAGTTCTAGTGTACAGAACAGTGAGAGCCTTGGGGAGCTTTGGAATAGTTATGACCCCTCCCATGCTGCTATCTAGCATGAGAGAAACCCAATACTGTTTTCCTTGTGAACATCCGGATGTAATTTCCTACTGGTCCACAAGGTACCTGCCCCTCTGCTCTGGGATTGCTTTTTCTTGAGCTGCCTGTAGCACTTTGAAGAATCTGAGAAGCTTCAGAGTGCTGTGGATGAGAATTTCTGGTGCTTCTCTCCTGATCATCTGGTAAGAGAATTTGGAGCAGAGAAAAAGTTAGTTATATGCCTGTGGTTTTCTAGGAATTTTAGAGTGTTTTTCAATTTCCTTTTTTTTCTCTCTTGTCATCTTAGCAAGCTTTTTACTTCTTTCCCTCTTCTTCCCTTAGTAAAAGTGATGATTCAATTAGCTTTTAATTCTAATAAACTAAGATCAACCTGGGGTGTTCAAGAAAGTGAAGGTGAGACAGTTAAAAATGAGAAGTCAGAGTTGTATTAGAGAGACTAAAGCCAAAAATCTCCTTTCGCTGACATAACCACTTGTGATCTCCTAAATGAGAGGTATTACAGGGATTTAATGTGCCTCATGTGCACTGATTTAATGCCATTAATAGATTTATAATATAATTCCTTTCACTTGGGGCCTCTGGGTGCTGTCGTAATATATTTATTTGCTATTTTATTGGTGGTGCTTGGGCAATATTGCTCATTGCTCTTTCTCTTCAATCAGACAATTCAGGTGGGAAAGGAGGACGCCACGATGCACACATTGTTTGCAGAGTCTTACGCCACGCTGGGCCGACTGGACAACGTCACCTTGGTGATGGTTTTCCACCCGCAGTATCTCGAAAGCTTTCTAAAAACTCAGCACTATCTCCTGCAAATGGATGGTCCACTCCCGCTCCATTACCGGCACTACATCGGGATAATGGTACGCACCAGGCAGAAACAGCCACGCTGGCAGCGCCTCGGCTCCTGTCTGAGAGCAGCTGTTGCTGTGCTTTGCAGTTTCTAGGTGGAAAGGCAGCTAAGGGAAAAGCAGAGTAGGTTTGTTGGTGTCTGCTTTACAGATGGTTTCCAAAGATCAGCACTATGTTCATAGATTCAGTAGGACTGTGAGAAATAGGTCAAAAAACCTGATATAGAAAATGAGACAATTGTTTGTTATTGGCTTCCTTAGTATCTCAGAAACTGTTTCTCAAGAAAGTTTGTTTTTGTGTGTCCTGTCACACAGACCTCCATCTAACTGAATAGTCGGTCCCATCTTGCATTTCTGAATATGTAAATTCTAAGCAAGTTTTCTGCCAGAAGTGGTTGATTTCTAATTTTTAATCTGATTTCTAATTTTTAATCAATGATCTTTGCTTGCTGAAGTTGAATTAAAGTTTTGGGCTGTGTCTTAATTTGGTGCAGAAAGTATTAGTGTTTGAGTAAATGATACTGGGCCTTTCTTTGCTGAGAAGCTGCCATCATCTCTCTTGGCATATGCAATCTAAAACCTGCTTTTGATTGTTGCTGGTAAAGATGCAGCTAGAGATAGCTTCTTCCCCCCTGGGGAGTATGGTGCAGTACGGATTACTTGCTTTAGGACATGTAATAAATCCATGCCTGTACTTCTCCCTGAGTACTGGCACGTTGCACCCATAGCCAGCATAATGATGTTGTGTATGAACAAGGGATATTTATGTTGTGAGAACAATAATCAGAAGAAGCTGATGTGTTAATCTCAGAAATCTTTTTTTACTTGAGTCTTTGATCAGTGCAAGTCTTACTCTTGGATATTTTGAGGAAATGATGACTTACGGTATTTGTCATAAAGTACTAACTTTCTGTAATTGTTTTCTGTATCATATTGTTTTCCTTTCTAGGCTGCAGCACGACATCAGTGCTCTTACCTTGTTAACCTCCATGTGAATGACTTCCTTCATGTCGGTGGAGATCCTAAATGGTTGAATGGTCTGGAAAATGCACCTCAAAAACTGCAAAATTTAGGAGAACTGAACAAAATGTTGGCTCACCGACCCTGGCTTATCACCAAGGAACATATTGAGGTAGATCTTTCATGGAGTAATGTGGATGTCCCCTTTTTTCAATAAAGCAATCACAGCTTCTTGGGGTTCAGAGCCAGACAGGGTGAAAGGTGCTCTGTGTAATGACTTCGATTTCAGTGCTACATCACTGCATGATATAGTATCACTTGTGCCCTTGTAAAACTAACAGGATCATAACTGCTCTTAAATGAGTAACAAATTTATTTTACAACACGCTGAAATTTCCGTGTCACGTTGGAATTCTGTTGGTGTGATGGCGACGTGCTCAGGTGTGCACCTCCCTCCTCAACCTGTGTGCTTTCAGTAGCCAGAACCCCCGGGGTTTCTGAGATGCTGCCAGAGGTCAGGCAGAACACCAGCCACCACATTTTTGTTTGGCTTGCTGCCAGTTCAAATGCTGAGTTTTCAGGATGGGATGGAGGTAGCAGGCTGGCAGAGCTGCCCAGGGGAGCGGTGGTGGTACAGGACAGCCAGGACTGCAGCACCAACAAACCACCAAGGGGCTGCTTCTTCCAGAAACCCCTTCTGCTCTCCTCTGTGCTCGTAGCAAGGAGCATGTGAGTGCTGGGACTTCCTCAGTGCTGCCTGGCCTGGTGAGAGGTGGTGGCAGGTCCAGCTGGGAGGCAGGACGCTGCGCTGTGGGGGAGGGCACAGGCTTTGCCAGAAGGCCCCAAACCTCCCACACTTTCCTGCCTGAAGGGGAAGTTGGGGTTTGAAGCTTCTTGTCAAATCTAGAGCATTCCACCCACAGGGACAAGATGGAGGGTGCCAGGTTTTTACACAGCTGATCTGCAAGGAGTTGCCTGGGTTTTCTGATGCTGTAAAGACCATTTGAACAAACCTGCAACAGTTGTGGTTGCATCTTCATCAGAGGTGTGAAATTTCAATGCAAGTCAGTCTGGCCACGATAGAAATCACACGGTGCAAAAGAGAAACCCCAACTTATTCAATTGCTTAGGGACAGAGAGGGGAGAGAAGCTGCCTCCTTTGTGGCTTAACCACGCAAGTCTGTGTCTCGCAGTTCACCTGGTAACAGGTGACAGAGCACACTAATGGAAGCAGAGAGTTAGGAAGCACATTTGGATGTTGGAAAAATAATTTTACCTGGCAAAGAAATGTGTTGATAAACTGCACTAAGGTGGGGTCAAGTTAATTACTTTCATATTTTTGTCTTCATTATTTTTAAAGCAACTTTTGAAGACTGAAGAGAACAGCTGGTCCCTGGCAGAGCTGATCCATGCAGTCGTTCTCCTTACACACTACCACTCCCTTGCTTCCTTCACGTTTGGCTGTGGGATCAGCCCAGAGATCGACTGTGAAGGGGGTCACACCTTCAGGCCCCCCTCCGTCAGTAACTATTGCATATGTGATATTACAAATGGTTACCACGGGGTGGATGAAATCCATGCCAGCCCAGCTGGAAATATTCCAGTAAGTGTCTGTCTGAACAATCAATCTCGAATTTCAATAGTAGTCGTTTCTTTGTAAACTTAATACGTGGAGAGTGCCTATCTCTTCTCATTCATTGAGAGTGGGATTGATGAGCCTAATCCAGATGCGGGTATTGAAAAAATGCATTTAGCAGGAGCTGAAATGGTACTGGTAAGCTGGGGAAAGCTACCAAAGGGAGAAACAGACTCAATCTCTGTTGTCTGTTTTTTCTGCCTGTCATTCATAAAGGTGAACTGAGATGAGTCCCAGCCTCATCTAGTTCATGGTACGTGTCCTGAGCAGCAGTGACCAGGAATGTTTTTTTCATGGGTGCAGTGGAAAGTTGGCTCTGACTTTTTTGCCTTGAGGTGTTTGTGATGCATCACACAACAGGTGATTCTTAACAGATCATTCACAACTTTGTGACTGTCTTTAAAACATTCTCTTCTGCCTGCAGCAGTTATGCTGATCTGGACTTGTTTTCCCTTGATGAAAAGCATGATGTGAACTAAGTGTTGGTTTAAGAACAGCCATGAGGGTGTTCTCACTGCAGGATCCTTGCCTTTGAGATTTTACTGCAGTGGTGTGGGTGGCATTTAAATTTGTTTGATGGAGCTTGCTGGCTCTATGAAGGAGCAAACTGCAAAAGGCAGGGAGGAAAGGGGCAGAACTGTATAAATTAAAGATAATTTTACTTTCCTTCATGCTGATGAAGTTTTACAAGGCCAATTACTGAATTAATAGTGTCTTGTGGTGTTAAAACAGCTCTTGTGAAAGACTATTATCTTGCACAGGCTTTCTTTTGAGGCTTCATTAAATCTGCATTTACACTCACTCTTCCTTTTTCCTTCAATGGTTCTTCTCTGTGAGCAGAGGAGGGGAAAAATACAGTTGGGTGGTAAATTGTGGTTACTTCCTCTATCAGAATTTCTGTTACAGCTCCTTGTTTTTCAGTTGCTGAACATTTAGACTAAGAGAAACTAATTTTAGTGTGAGAACAACTTGTTCCAAAATGCTGTGATTTTTAAATCATGCTAAAAATACCAGGGATCTAATTGAGAAAAGATGATGACTAAATGTAAACCATTGGGTCAGTACAGGTTTCTTTCAAAAACTGTGTTCCTTGAAAAAGATCTGTATTTAAAGAGGTAAAGGACTTAAGTTTATGTTTAAATTTTCTGGCTTGGCAATTTCTGCCATCATTGTCAGTTTGTGTTGCATGAAAATGAAATGTCTTTCTCTTCTTTTTAGTCTACAGAGTCTGTCTGTGAAGTTGAAGCTCTTATGGAGAAAATGAAGCAGCTGCAGGAGTGCAGAGATGAAGAGGAAGCCAGCCAAGAAGAGATGGCCACGCGTTTTGAAAGAGAGAAGAGAGAAAGCATGTTCGTGTGTTCTTCAGGTAGTGCAGATGTAGTCTGTATATGTATTTATTATGTAGTCTGTATATGTATTTATTAAGATTTTCAAAATTATTTGAAGAAATAGTACTGCAAAAGGGGAAAGAAGTGCTATTAGCTGTCTCACAAACATTACAATTTCTTTGAAGGAATCAAGATTAGGGATGCCTTGTTTTCTTCCAGGAACACTTAAAAGCAAAGTAGTGCCAAGATATGTGGCTGCTCGCAAACACATCATAGCACTCTCTGACCAATATTGTGTTTAATAGAAATCTCCAGAAGAAATGGAATCTCTCTCTTGAGAGTTTTAGAAGTTTCACAAGAGATCTAAGCATCTTGCAGGATGCTGTAAAAACAAGACACTTGACATGCTTTGCTATTTAAGTGTATGAAACATTACTTTTCAGATGACTGAGAGACGACACTTAATCTATTACAAGTTTAGGGTTGTCACGGGCACTTCAATACAATTTCCCCTAAAACAAACTTGGCATGGAAGTCTCAGAAGTCTCTTTTTTAATAAGCTCTCTGTTCCAAAGCAGGTTTTTCCTCTGACATTTTTACAGACCTCTTGAGTTGTGGGGAAATGTCCCCTAGATTCAGGGGATAGGGTGAAGACTGCAGCACAGCAGAAGGGAGGAAAAGATGTTTGTCTGTAAGAAAAAACCTGAGTGTTTTTCATGGAGTTGCCTCTGAACACCACAGCTGCAGTAACAGAGCTGTACCTGAGAATCTTAATATGGGTAGTCCAGTGAAAATGTGTTTCATTAAAAAGCACAGAGACCCATTCTTGTGCAGCAGTTCTGCTCGTTCCAATTTGTTCTTACCAAAATTGTGTGAAATTCTGTTTGACATTAACAGAAGATGAAGAATCTGCAGCAACAAGAGATGTGTCTCGTCACTTTGAGGATACCAGCTATGGTTACAAAGACTTCTCCAGACACGGAATGCACGTGCCTACCTTTCGTGTTCAGGTAAAAGGCTGGGGGCTGCTGTCAGGAGGCTCAGGGAACAACTGCTCATTGTGCCAGATACCAAACCTGGAAATGGCTGTGCTCTCACTGCCCCGTGGGTGAGCCATAAAGCAAATGAACAACCCCCACCCCCCCAGTGGATTATCTGCCCTGGGATCTATAACTACATTAAAGCTCTGAGTCTTCACAAATTCATTTCTGAAATGCTCCACTCTGCATTTTTACTTATTCTAAAGGATTATTCCTGGGAAGACCATGGCTATTCCTTGGTTAATCGTCTTTATCCAGATGTGGGACAACTACTTGATGAGAAGTTCCATATTGCTTATAATCTGACTTACAACACAATGGCCATGCACAAAGATGTGGATACCTCAATGCTAAGACGAGCTATTTGGAACTATATTCATTGTATGTTTGGAATAAGGTCAGTTTCATTGTTTCTGTTCTAAACACATTGGCTTTTCTTTCTCGGGTTGAACCAAAATTATTTATTAAGCAAATGTGCATGTATTTTTTAAACATTTTTTTGTTTATGGGAGAGGGCCACTAGTGCTATAATTACCCAATAATTTATTTTGCCATAGGAACTTCAAAATAATTCAAGTGAAATAAGTGCTGCTTGAAAATCAAAGTGTTTTTCTTTCAATTCCAAACAGATACGATGATTATGACTATGGTGAAATTAATCAGTTGTTGGACCGCAGCTTTAAAGTTTATATCAAGACTGTGGTTTGCACTCCTGAAAAGACCACAAAAAGAATGTATGATAGCTTCTGGAGGCAGTTTGAACACTCTGAGAAGGTACAGTTGGCGTGCGTGCTGAGGGACAGCCACGGGCCCCAGACCAGTGTCTCCCTGACAGCCACCCAGCTTAAGCTTTAGCCAGTGCTACTGGGGTTCTGCTCACACTCAGTCAAGTCATTAGGAAGCATCGTGTTCCCAGGCTGAAATGATTTCCCCTTTCCTCCCGCATGTTTCCTGGCTAACAGAAATTATGTGGACTGGGCAAGCTCTGAGCAGTATGGGGTGTTAGACATGACAATGGTACAGCTTCACCTCAACTGCAATCAATAACAGCCTGGATCCCAGAGAGGCAGGCAAGTGGTGCAAGATCCATCCATCCATTGGCAGCAGACCCGGAACAGCTCTCTGGCTGGCTCAGGGTCCTTCCAGTCCCCTGGTCCTTCTGGCATGGATAGCCCCAAAGCAGTTTATTTATGTTAAAGTTGTGCTGCTGGCTTACAGTCTGAATTGCACCTTCTAGTCACATTTCCTGCTGTTAACTCTCAGGTATTGAATCCATTACGTTTATATCCTCCAGTTTTGGTTTGGAAGATATTTCTTGCCCTCACTTAAAAGTCAGTGCTGAAACATAAAGATGCAGAAATCATCAGTGTTCATATCATTAAAGGCTCTAGTTCTTGATAAACCCCTTAAAACAGGGTCCTGTAACTAAAATGATTTAAGATTGTTCAAGTAAAACACTACCTATGTTTTGGTTAGACTCACAGATACATGAGCTTTTCAAGCCCACAAATTCTTCTTTGAATGGTGCCTTAGGTTTTAACTTTCTAGGTAGCTGGACAAGGCATCATGCATAGCCATCAAAATCCAAGGCTCATTCACATACGTGTCACTGAAAGCAATAACCGTACATCCTCACAGAGATCATACAAATGAAACCACACACAGCCCTTACATGCCAGAGCAAACTCACAGCAACCTGCTGTCAGTGAGAAAATACTTTCACACCTCCCCCCACAAGTTTCTGATCTCATCCTCAAAGAAATGCAGTAAAGGCATTGAGGAAATGATCCTCAATGGAAATAAAATTCTTACCTCCAGTAGCTACTGAACACCTGGGTCTCAGTAAAGATAGTAGGTTTATGGCACTTGAGAGTTTTTCTGGTGCTTCACCTTGGCCAACCACTCTGTGTTGTTCAGGTGGTAACTGCGTGTTTCTCTCTGTTCCCAGGGGGCAAATGGCTTTGTCACCTCTGCCCTTGCTAGCAACCCCTCTGCTCTGCAGGTGCCCACTGCCCTTCTGCCTTTAATCATTAGCCTCATTACACTAAAATTGAACAAGCTGTGCATATTGTGCTGCTGACGAGGGGCTTGTGTGCTTGCAAACTTTTCTTTTTTTCCAGCTAAACCAGCTGGTCTGCTAAAGGATGATTTCCTCTTCCTATGGGCCTCCCAAAGTGTGCCTGTGAGCCAGTGCCACGCTGTGCCGCAGTACCCGCTGTGGCATCGGTTTCTCTGCCCCCCTCAGTGAGATCTGGTGGGCTGCGTGGTGACACGGGCAGTGCTCCCCTGCTGCTGCTGCTGCTGCTGCTGCTGCTGCTGCACCAGCACAACACCCACAGCCCTGACGCTTCCTTTGTCTGCAGCGTGTGGTGGTGAGCACGGTGCTGAAGTGTAACTTCTTCTCTCTTCTGAAGGTCCATGTAAATTTGCTTCTGGTAGAAGCTCGGATGCAAGCCGAACTACTTTATGCTCTGAGAGCTATTACTCGCTATATGACCTGATGTCTCTGGCTGCCTGTCGACGTTGGAATGTTCTGCAGCTGCAGTATGGCAGAGGAAGATCTGAAGCCTCAGGACCAACAGTAGCTATAAGTTAAGATGCCCATTGTGCCATAACTCCTTTAGTTTCAGCTATTTCCATGTTTGGAATATCACTGCTGCCAGTGGGCAGCGAACGCTTGGCAGTTGACAGCCAGGGTTGTGCGGAAGTGCTGCCTGCTCATGGTATTTTGGCTTTAGACAGCCCGGGACATTCTCTGAACTTGTGGCAATATAGCAAACGATAGATACATAGATCTTGTGTTAAGGCAAATGCTGTGGGAGTCGGAGCACGAAAAGAAGTGGGACTTGATGACATTTGCTTTCCCTATGAGAATAATTTTAGAAAATCTTGATGCTGCTATTTGTGCAGGTGGAGTGAACAGACCCAGGCTGTTCCAGTTGAGCTAGAAGTGAAAGTGAGCACTGCTATTGTCTGAGCCTTTATTGTGTGTGGTTTCAAAAAAGCCTTGTTATTTAGATTCCATGTTTAATCAGAACTAAACCTCCTCTGTCCACACTGATAATTTGAAAGGTAGCAGTCGATTTTCTCAACTAGTTTAGCCTTAAAAACAGGATGTTTGTTCAGCATTATTTTGTGAGCTCCAAAGTGCAATGGTCTTCCTATGGAAAGAAGGGGACTGGAGTCCTCAGAGCTTCTTAGAGATCTACATACACAGTGTCAAGTAGCTTCTTGTCCTCCTTTTCATGGATGAACCAAGAAGGAGCTAGGACAAGGTATGGGAATGTTGTTCTAGACTGCCAAACAGTCCTACTGTATTACATGCCCAATGCTGGTCTTAATGATTTTTGCAGTTGCTTAAATAACTAGGCTAAAAAACATCTATTTTTAGTAAATCAAAACGTGATTAAAATGCTGACGTTTAATATACAGTGGTTTTGGAGAACACATGAATACTTTTGTATGAGTGTGAATTGCTTTTTAAATTTGTCAGTATTACTGGTATTTTTGAAATAAAGGTAACAACTTTTTCTCTTGGTGTTTCTGTGTGGTTTTAACTTTAAATTTCTGTTCTTACTGGTTCTAAGACCATTTAAAAATGTTTGAAACAGTAACTGAGCAAACATGCTTAAAATCAGCAGCTGTGAATTTTTTAACTAAGTCTAAAATGATGGGAGAAAAAGTTTAAAAACACAGAGCTTCACTAATACTGTAGTGTGAACACCTCTTCTGTACTGCTGTTATTTTCACCCATTTGGACATAGCTCTCAGGCACGAGGTGTGATTCTTTGGGTGTCTGGTGCAGGGCCAGGAGTTGGACTTGATGATGCTGATGGTCCTTTCCACCTCAGCTGATTCTATGATGTTCTATGATTCAATGAAATGGATTTTCTGAAGCCCACAAGCAGAATCAGTTTAGTTTCTGTCCCCTGGCCTGGGTCTCAGCTCAGACTGGTTTCTCTTTCTACAGAACCTTCTGAGGACAGTTTTAAGTTTACAGTCCAAGAAGCTAAAATATCTAAAAAGATCTAGGGGAGAAAGATTAATAAACTGTCAAAAACTGTGACTAACAGGAAGCATCTGGTGCTTCCTCTTAACTGAAAATACAGGATTTTTAATGTTCCAAAAACAGAGCAAAACTTTCTTGTTTTAAGGGCATTGTACAGCTGAGCTGTGCCTTTCTGGTCTGTGAGTGGAGTTTCTGCAGCACTTGAGTCTCCCAGTGCTTTCTGAGGTCAAAGGTAGACATGAATTTTCCCAAGAAACCTAAACTGGCTGTTTCCATCCTATGCTGTCCAGCCACATCCACGTCCCATCTCGCTTTTCAAGCACTAAACACTGCAGCGTATCTCTGTGTGAGTGGCATCATCTGGTCACAGCTGCCATCAGAGCACAAGCCACAACCTGCAGGCAATCCTGACTACCTGTCCAGTACTGCCGGGCAGCTCTGGCAGAGCCCCAGCCCGTGGCTGTGAAGTGCAGCAGCCTCTCGTGTACCTCAGCTGCGGTGCTGGCAGCCCTCCCCAGAGGAGAACAGGAATGGGCTCCTGGACATGAGCGAGCTGCTGCACTGAGGGCTGTGGCAGAGATACCTAAATTGTAGACGATGCCATAAAAACGCAGCTGAAATCCAGCATTCTGGGGCTGTTTCTTACTACCTGCAAGTTTTCCTCCAGAGAAAGATGGAGGCTGGTGTAGCTCAAATGGAAGGGTGCTCAAGAGCCCTGTGTCACCCCCTCTTTTCAATCCAGCTCATCTGAATGTGCCTCTTCCTGCACAAAGGCCAGAGCTCGCACAGTCGCTGCCCCAGGATCCCCAGCTCTGCCGTGTGCTGCAGGACACAGTGCCTCAGGCCCTTGGTTACAGTTTGACATAATTAGTGTCGTATTTGAAGAAATCCTAATTGCCCAAGCACCACCTTGAGTTGAGCCAGCCCTCAGTTTCAGTTGCCTTCTGACTCGGGCTCAGGCCTCGTCCACTCTGATTAGTCCTGCTGACAGGGCTTGGCCATGGGGCCTTTTCCAGTGCCCCCGCGCTGCCCTGCACAGCCGGGTGTTTGCCTGTCTTGCCGTGACACCAATGCCAGGAACAAATGCCTCCAGCTCCCTCCCCACAGGGACTACTTACCCATCATCCTTTCTTTAATACAACTCCCAAAGCAAATGCATTCTTTTCTCCCAGAAACAAATGGGACATTGAAGCCATTTATCTTCCCTTCAACTTCAGCTAAAATTAAAATGGCAAAAAGGATGATAATTGAGATATTTTTGAGCTGAGCAGAGCTCTTATTGGAGCCAAACCACACTGAACTGCCGAGCACTTCTCTCCTGTGGATTGCAGTGACAAGAGGCTGCCACCACACAAGCTCCCAGAGCCACTCACTGCAGGGCTGAGCCTTGCTGGGCACAAGTAACACCTGAGCTGCTGAGACACAAAGAATGGGGCAACTTTTATCACTTTCACTGAAGTTTCCTCCTCACCACTCCCAAAACCTATAAAATCTTCCCTCCCCTGCCACATAAAAGCAGGGATCTAAATGAGGAAAAAGTCTCCCTTGCCCTTCTACTCTGGCTCTACTTCCGAGGCTCCTCGCTGCCTCTCCTCACCTGGAAGCAGAGCTCTGGGCACTACCAAAGGTACAGAGAACGGTGCCACTGAGGGAGCTCTGAATCACTGCCTCCGAACAAATTCCTGCAGCCTCTCCCAGGATTGCCAGGCTGGATGCTGCTGACCTGCGGGAGCAGGAGCCCGGCAGCCCCTGCACAGCAGTTTATTCTAAGTAATCCGAGGTCACGAAAGAGAGAAATAGGTCAGGTCTGTAAAGCTCGCTGGGGCCACTTGGGCTTTTAACGCTCGAGGCCAGCAATGCGCGGACTGAGCTAATCCATGGGCTACAAGCAGGGACTTCCACATGCTGGAAGGATGAAAACTGAGCAATAAACAAGCCAGCAGCATTCAGGAGGAACAGGGCAAAAGAGGCCTGTTTTGGCCCCATGAATGGAGACACAGGTTTAGGGGAGACAGCTGGCCAAGAAGTCTGAGAAGTAGAGGCACACAGGCAGCTCCTGGGAATGTCGGACCAACTGAAAGAAGGTACAATCTTCTCTGACATCAGGGATATGAATGTTCTGCCTTAAGATGTGAAGTCCCAAATGAGGAAAGACCAGCACAGCTGGACCTACATCCCAAAAGCATCAAGGCAGCAGGTGGGTTAGCTGGGATACCCCAGACCCAGGCCCAGAGTGTCAGAAGAAGGAAGAGGGATGTCCCAAGGAAAGGGGGGTGACTTTCCCTGACCACCAAGAGCATTCAATCTGAAGAGTGAAGCTCATGAAGGAACACAGGACAATGCCCCAACAGCACCTGGGTTACTCTGGCACAGAAGCTCCTTAAGGTAAAAGCGTGTCAAAGTCTGTAGCTGAGATGTGGCTCCTGTCATGTAACATTCTTCTGGACTGCACAGCATTTTTGGTACCACAGAGGTCCAAGTACTCACTCATAACTTACCTTTTAAAAGTGAGAAGTTCAACAAATACTTTTGTTTCATTTTTCCAGTCAAGAAACAATGCAATTACTGGACAAGTCACACTAAACAGCTGCTTCATCAGTTCAAGTATATTGTAAAAAGTAATTACACATACAAAAATTTCATACAAGCTCTTCAAAAGACAGCATCCAGTGCATAAATGCCAGGCTTTTCTGACTTTTTTTTTAATTGTCATGCTCTCCAACAAGCTTACCAATGGCAATGTACAGGTATATTAGAAATATAAAGCTGTACAATTTACACCACAAAGAAAACTCCAACTCATTAAAATGGAGTGATAGGCTCAGCTGGAAGAGTGATGGCTTTGAATTCTGTCAAGAAGTTTTTCTGCCACAGGTTTGAACTCTCTTTCCCAATATAGTCTTTGGCAGTCCTTTATATCTCTGTCAAGGCTGCACTCCAACTCTACCTCTTCATCTGTAATCAAGGAAAATATCGTCATCAGTTCCAAATAAAAATATACGCACCTACGTATTCTGACACATACAGCTTACCAGCTGTGTATGCTGCTGGCTTAAAAACAACTGCACTTGAGATAAGTTAAGCATCACTGTCTGAGGGTCTTAGATTTAACTGAAAATAAAGGATGGTAAGGTCAGTAAAACAGTGAAAATGGTACTGCAGGTTCTTTTATTCTCACACCTCAGAGGTGTCTCCAAGACAAGAACTGTCTCTGAGATTGAGCATTTACTGTGATTGTCAGTCAGGAAGCACCCAGGGTTTAACATTACCCACTGCAATTTTGCTATGGTAAGCAATCCATTCATCTAACTACATCTATGTTTTCCCTGTCACAAATTGCTCTACTAATCTGGGGACCCTTTCAAACTCTATCTACTCTCATACTGAAGGAACTTGAACCACACTAGTTATTGTATTACTGACGCCCTCCCTTCCTTGCAAATTTCAAAAATAAAACAACAGGACAATCCTCATTAAAGACAAGCAATGTTAGGAATGAAAGGAAGTCATCACTCATTATTCCCCCTCCATTTTGCTTGGCAATGGATGTGGCAAAGAGACAAACTCTTAGAGAAAATAGAAATCAGTCTGTGACCAGAAGCATTCTCCTGAATCAGGAATCCACAAACACAACTGATAATGCTGAACAAACGTTTTCACACAGTTTAAGACAAGGGGATTTGACAACCTTTAGGCCATAAACAGACCTAAAATGAAGGTAGAATCCTGCTCCAAATGGGCAATACCTAACCCTTGGCCTACACTATGAAAAAGCACCAGATTCACAGTGTGTTAAATAAATAACTCTGTGAGGGAGCTTATTGCACAGTCCCAGCAGGTAAAGGCATCTTGGGGCTGAGGAGAAACTTCAGTTACCCACATTTTGAGGCAAACTTTGTGTAGAAAGAAGAGATGCTCCAACAGCACTTGCTCCCATCCAGAAGCATGCCAAGGTGCCTATGCAGAGCAGATGGCCAGAGCTGAGACAGGTACGAAGGAGGAAATGACATTCCTGTGTGTGGAGATGGGCTCCAGCTCATATAAAGTTACCAGCAACTGCAAACAGTACTTGGCTCCTGTGCCACTACACAGTACCTACCAAAATTAAAGAGAGGCTGATTGTGAGAGAGATTCCAAAACGGGTTCTGCATAAGGAGATGTCATTTAGAGTCCTTCTGTAATAAAATAAAGAGGAAAAAAACACCCACTCTTTCAAGAAGGATGTCATATCTCTGCAGGAAGAAAACCTGTAATCAGACATAAAATCCAGCCTCTGACATCAGATCATTATTTGATGATGTCATAGGAAAATTTAGGTTGGAAAAAACCTCTGGAGCAGAGTCGCCATGTATCAGTTTGCTCTGGTCCATGTACTGTTGAGTACTGAACACCTTTTAGGATGGCAGCCTATTCCAGTGCTTAGCCCCTGACATGATGGAAATGTCTTTTCCTAATGTTTAATTGGAATTTTGTCTTACTGCAACCTCTGCCGATTAGCTCTTGTCCTATCAATGGCACAGTAACCCAACGTACCTGAAACCAATCTCAGCAGCAGAGAAGGCAGAGACCCTGAAGTGGAAAATATGGGATTATGGGGTTTGTTTTCAAGAAGGATTGCTTTGCCTACTCCTGGTTTTTTCTACCCAAATTAACTCTGTTCTAACACAGAGAGAGAGACATTTCTCCCTTTTATTAGACAGCTGTGCTCCCCAGAAGTCAACTGAATATTTATGGAATCACTGAGGTCGAGAATTCCAGCCTACAAGAACAAGGGTCAGAAGCAGTTCAAAGCTGAAGTGTTGAACTGAAACAGTAAATCTCCCAAAGCAGAACATGAGTAACGCTGTGGATCAGCAAGGATCAGTGCTCCACATGCAAGCTCTGCATCCTCAGATAATTTAATTTTCCCACGACTCTCCTCAAAAACTAGCAGTATTGGGTCCTGGCCAAAGAGCATATGTGCTGGCTGCAAGCCCAGGAACAAGACAAACACACTGGGTCTGCAAACTGTGGGGGAAACTGGAGACTAGAGCGCAGACTCCCGCAGGCTGCAAGGGCTGCCCATCCTTGAAACACCGGCAAGACAGGGGCTGGGAGCCCTGGAAGCTCCTGTTGTGTCATGTAGGAGTTCACACGGACTGAGGTTCCAAAATAACCTCGTTGAATTGATAGTGGAGGTGAAAGTCAGCAGAAGAAAAAGTCTGGAGAGAGAGGGAGAAAACAGATTTCACTGCAAGACCAAACAGAAGAATGTTCCCAAGACAGAAGCTCATCTCCACTGCTGCTCCTGAGGGCCTGGGCCAAGGCAAAGCTGCTGCCAGGGGCCTGGGGACAGCAGCCTCCAGAAGCCCTGAGCCAGCAGAGTGATGTGAAACCCAAGAGCAGCTGAAAGAAGGTGAATGACAAGTGCCACTGGAAAGCAGGGCCGCTGCACCCCAGGCTGCTGGGATCGGGCAGGGAAAAAGAAAAACAAATAGTGCCCTTTGTCCAGCCTTTCTCTTGGGCACAACATCTTTTCAGGCCATTTCCATTCCCTTTTGGCTTCCTCGTATCTTTTGTCATCTTGTGCCAGATAGGGGAGGGAAAAATAAGGGGAGGAGGCCAAGCACAGCAGGTGAAGCGAGGTGTCTGCTGTGCCATGCTCCACTTTTTCCGCTTCCTGAGGGTGTGCTGACGCTCAAGTACAGTTCACAGGCTGTCAGCAGTTGCCTCCTGCTTCCTGAATGATAGAATCAGAGCAATGACGGTTCAAGGCTGTTACTGGACACAATGGGAGGAGGAAGATGCAGGACAATATTAACCAGCTGCTATTACTCAGATTTGTTGGCTCTCTGCACACAGAGGAACCAGATCCAATGAATAAGATGTGCTTTTTCTACAGCTCCTCTTCTGACTGCATTGTGAAGAACAACTGGCCTTCTGATTCAATTCTAACCTACTCCTAATTAATTACCATTACAGCTGCATTACAATCACAATTGTAACTGCAATTGCAATTTTACATGAACTTCCAGTTCATCAGTTATACTATTTAATGAGAGTTACAATTGCTATCCAGCCTGGACTCTGCAGTCAAATCAATTGCTTCAATAAGCAGTGTTAAATGCAGAGTTAAAAATAAGCATGTGTTTTCTAAAACAAAGATATATATCCCTTGCTGTGTGCCAGAAAATTCAAGCATGATTGTGGCTGTAAAGTTTGCAGGTCTCTCGCAGAATGTTAGAAAGTGCAGTAATAACCTTGAAACACTGCTATTTTTGGATAAATAGATGGAATTACTGCTCACATTAAGATACAGTCCATCATAGCAAGGAATGTAATACAAGGAATTATTACAGCAGCTAGTATCAGTAATTCTGCTGTAACTAGAAAAAAAAAACGTCACAAATCTGCCCACTTTTCTGATTCTCTGCAACAGAAGAGACCACCAAGGTTTCATGTCCTGTCTGGGTCTGACAGTAAGTATACATCTTTAATCAATTTCCAATTAAAACCATATCATCCATAGTTAGTTTCCTTCCATTTAATTTATATTTTAAGATTTTTTTTTCAAAGATAATTGCAAGTGACCTACCCAAAATAAAATCATAAGCAAAGCAGTGCTCAAAAAAATAAAGGATGAAAATTACATATACTGACTACAGGACTACTACACAGCCATTAAACTTTGTAAAATTTGAAGCAAAAGTAAATGTCCAGATGAAAAGATCCCACTGGGTAAGCAAATCAGGGTCCTAACACTCACCTTTCAGCCTTTGTGGAGCAATGAGCACACCCTTCCTGGCTTTAGGGAGCAGATGAGAAATGTCAGGATGTTGTCCTTGCCCACGAGGAGACCATGGAGAGAAAAGAGTGGCCAGGCAGCAAGGTCAGCGCGCTGCACCCCAGAAATGCCTGGGGGTCCGGTGTGTGCTGCACAGGGACCACCGTGCTGCTGGACAGTCCACACTGACCAACCACTGAAAGCTGCAGGACAGACCTCCCTCCCAAGCTAATCGTGCTTTGATTTTGCTCCTTCCATTTCCTTTATTGAGGGAAAGAGACCAAGACTACGAGTCTCACCTAGAAGTGATGTGAGCAGCACTAGCAGCGTGTCAGTGTCTCCTCCGAAGCAGGAGGCCGCACTTGTGATGTCCTTGCTGTAGTTCCACACGGTTTTGCAGATCAAACACGAGAGCTGCCAGTCCGCTGGCCCAAAGTCTTGTAAGCAGTCAACCAACCTGTGAGTATCAAACAAAACCAATGGTTGGCTCCATGGAATTTTCCCCTGAGCTCTTCAAAATCTGGCAGCCTAGAAATGTAAGCAAGCTCCACAGAAGTTTGCAGGAAAATTCTAGGTTACTAAAATTCAGGTGCTACTTTCTTCCTTGTAACTTCCCCCTTTTCATTTAGTGTAGCTCCCTAAGGATGAGAACATGCCTTTTGTCTACATATGTGTCTGTGCCTGCCTGCAGCTGCCCATCCCCTGTAACTTTCTAGCCCAACTGACCAATTTCACTCACATACTTTGCAAATGTAACCATTTCAAAATGGTTCAAATTTCCATCTAATTTCATTACAATCTGTGACTGTCCCAAATCTGTGGCTACCACTAAAGCAGAGACTGCAATCCAAGCCAAACTTTATCAGGCACCAATGATTCATCTGGAAAAGGTGGTAGGAATGCAGAAAAAGCTTCAGTCAGAATATCCATCTTACTACACATCAGATGATCTCACCAAAAACAAATCCAAAGGAATTTGCTACTTCTATGATCAAAGAATTACCTTTTACATTCAGCAAAGTCTCACCATTTTGCAGATCTCACCCGTTCTTGTATTTCCTCAGCCTGTACTCCCAACGGGACTCCTCTCAGAAATGCCAGTTTTATTAAGGACCATTAGGTTCCAGACCTTTCTCCCCATCTCCCTTCCTTGCAGACACCAAATGCAGGCTGGATCCTAAACAGGCCTCTGAAATGAAGCTGTAACTCGTCTGCCTGCACCAGCTTACACACAGTAGCTATCCAGAGTCCCCATTTCCAAACTGCAGTGCTCCCAGGTCCTGGGGCTGCAGAAGTAAACGTTGTTTTCCACCTGCTGTCCCTGGTGACCTCTCCAGTAGAAATCCTTCACTGCTGTTCTCTTCTTCAACCTTATGACCCCTTCCTTCCCTCACTTCTCCACTTCACAGAGAGATTTATAATCTGGTGATTGGTAAAGGATAACTACTATATTCAGGTATGGCTGAAAATAAGAATCACTGAAAATGAGGTTTGATTTTTTTCTCCTCTCTGAAGGCAGTCATTGTGGAACAACAGGAGGCATCTAATGAACAGCTAAAAGACCTTGCCCTAATTTTTTTTAAGTTTAACTCTCTGGTAAGACTAGTTCCCTATTTTCCTAGGGCCACTATATATTGGTACAATAACCTCAATTCCAAAATTCCATAGAGCTGGTTTGGCACAGTCAGGATGATCTCCTTAATAATCACTTCCAAATTCTCTAGATTCATTCCATGCTGTTACTGTTTTTTGTTCTTTCCCTCACAGATTTTCAGATACAGTATAGAAAATTCTGAATTCCTATGATTCTATAGGCTACATAATATTCTATATAATAGAAATTTCTCACATGTATTATTCAATTTGCCAGCAACTTACTTTTATTCTCCTTTTCCAGCTTTATATTGTAAGTTAACTAGAACATGGGAAGGAAGGACGAGAAGACTATGCATTGTTTACAGTACATAAAAAAGTAATTACATGATGTATGGACAGGAAAGCATTTCAAAGTGAGGCATATTGTTTCCTAACTGTGGGCTGTACCAACTGCTTTACAAGCACAGGAACATGATCCTTCATGTTGCTCCAATTAAGCTGGATCCGCTGTTACCTGAACATCAAAGCCACAAGTGTTGCATCCACAGTGGTTTTTCCAGATCTAATATCCCTTATAATGTGAGTGCCTTAAACTGGAACTCCCAGAGAGAGGAGACTTGGGAGCTGTTCTCTGCTGAGCATGGCTACATCAGGTCATTTTCCCTACAGTACTGAGTGGTTACAAAAATTGCAAGGGACCATGTGGGATATCAGCTCCTGAAGCATCTTCACACTTGCACCAGATACACACCGACTGCGCTGCTAACTGCAGCCCACCTAGGATCCAGGTAAACCGAGCACAAGCAGCTGCTGCAAAGCCATGCCCGAGTTGCTTTCTTCTATGGCACTCTCTGCTGTGTACGTCAAGGAGGGGTTTTGGGAGATTATTCTGTGGGGTTTGGCTCATATGAAAGGCTTGTTTGCAAAGAACTTCAGATGCCAAGTATCTACTACGCTGGCGTCTTTATTAGAAGCTACTAAATGCCCCAGTAAAAAAGAATCCAATTGAAAATTTTTGGCCAAACTACTCAAAATTGCCTTTTCTCAAGCACAATCAGGAACTTACTTTCCAATTCCTCCTTCTTCCAACAGAAAAGCTCGTTTGTTCGTATCTACTGTGAGATTGAGCAGAACTCCACAGGCAGGAAAACAGACATCTCGGTTCTTGGAATCGAGCAAAGCAATCATGAACTTGTATACTGGATTGTAAAGAAGTAAACAATATTACCAGGAAGATGGATTTACCATATAAGTGGCATTACAACATACTTATTAAAAATGTATACTTAGAAAGCAGTCAAATGCAGGATACCCTATCCAAAAATTCACCATTGTAGCATATTATTGTGACATTTGTAGAGGGAGGCACATGACAGAGTAACATCATGCTGAACACCACTTTCCTTCAAAACAACAAACCAGGAATTCTAGTAATACAAATATACCAAAGAAATGTGAAAATCCCATCAGAAGATGCTAAGTTGACCAAACTGAATTGCAGCTTATTTCTTCGAAGTATCACCCCCCTTTCAATCCCAGAGTCAGCAGAAACTGCAAGCATTTGGCATCTGGCACTCATCGAGGGGGAAGTTCTTTCCCCAGTAAGTGCAGGGTTGCCCCAGCCTGCACCAAGTCCCGCTGGAAGCGCAGCAGCCTGGGGCTCCTGTGGGAGCCAGGCACGGAGCAGGTGCTGGACATGCAGCGTCCCGCAGCACCTGCTGGCACTGACTCCGGAGCTGTGGAGCCAACCCAGCCAGGGAGCCGGGCTGGCCTCACCGAGAGGAAGCCTCTCAGCAATTCCTGAGCATGGCACACCAACACCACAGTCTCTCCCAGCTGGAAAATTCAGTCCTTTGACTGATACTGTTCACCAGCAACCAGCTATTCAGGGTCACTTCTCCATTCTCCTCCAAATACGGTGATGTGCCACCCTTGGAATAAAGGGTTGCACATTGTGGCATGATCACCTCACTTTCAGCACCAACAGGCAGACCAAAAAAAAAAAAAATTACATTGAACTGGTGTCTAATTAAACTGATGACACACCTTCTGCGGACAGCAAGGAGTTGCCATTTCTCCCAAAGCTCTTTAGATACCCAAAGCAAAAGGACTTGAGAAGACTTGTATCCTACTTCACCCCCAGGCAAACAGGAGGTCTTTGCTGAGGCAGTCAAACATCCTAACTGCATGTTACAAAGTGCTAACAAGCTGTCAAATGTGGGAATCAAAAATCTGAGATTATGAATCTAAATGAGAACTTAGTTGGATTTTCATTTTATATCATATCACTACTAACCTGCAGGATCTGAAAAGCTATTTGAGTAAAGGGAAATTTCAAATTTGAAACTTCAGGAAAAACAGAATTTTTGTAGCATTTACCTTTGTGAAAGTACCACAGCATATTTTTCCTACTCCATTTTAATGAAACTGAAATAAAATGGTGTTTATAATGACTATTATTGGATTCTAATGTTTGTCTAATTTGCAAAACATCAGGGAAGATTGCTTCTACCCTTTAACAGAGACAGCTTATTAACAATCTTTTCTTTTTAGAACTGTGGACATTTAAAAATAGAACTCCTACAAATGCAAAATAACTCACTCTTTTTCTGCATGATGAAGTCACGGATCTCATGATGCTGGGAAAGATTGCCAAAGACTCTGACAGCCTCCACAACTGCATCCATTTTGTCACTCATTAACAGCTTTAAAAGCACTATTGGTTTACAGAGAAATTAAATAAAAAGAATTACTTTTAAATCACAAATACATGGTTGGTTTTTTATCAGTGAATATCAGAATGCAAACAGCAACCACGATAAATGTAATAAATGGGAGCAGTTGTCTGCCTGTCTGTCTGTCTGTCTGGTGGCAGCAAAAGGGGTGAGCTGATGGCAGAACAAGAATGAAATTGTGTAGGGCTTTGAAGATAAGACAAAGAGCTCCAATATGGGACAAAATGCAAAGGAACAAATGAGGAGTTATGGAGACAGTCTAAGCACAGTTGTAGTAATGGGAGCCAGTTTTGCTATGCAGTTTTGAGTGGGCTCATGTGAAAATTCAGAAAGACATAATAAAAAAAATGTTGTTAATCTATAAAAGAATTGATTTAGATCCAGAACAGATGGTCCTATGGTGGGATGTCTCCTAAAGCTCAAATTATTTTCTGACATTAGCTCTGTTTTCTCTCAGTGCTGCTATAACAAGCAAACACATTTTCTCTGAACAGCTACTTAATACTGTCCCAATCTGAAGCATTCACTTCCTTGCTGCGTTCCTGCTTACTAGTTTCACATATGATCAGTGTGTACTTCAGCAGTAGGAATGAGACCTTCAGCCCTTCTTAGGAAGAGCTACCTCATGAAGGATTTTGGTGCATGGCAGATGAGTGATGTTACAGAAGTTATGTTTATCAGTCTTCTGTGAGTACAAAGCAAAGCACTGAAATCAGTCCATCATACAGAGCTTTCAAATAAGTCAACCCTTAACATCACAGAAGAATGATGGGAAAATATAGAAAAGAGGTTGGCTTCGTTCCCATTACTTCTGCCTCTGGATGTTCCAATACTGAACACACCTTGAACTTGTCTTAGAGACATCTGAAAGGATTTTGTCCACCACTCGTATCAAACAGCAACTATTCTCAAAATGTCTGCTGGAGCAGAAAGCCTGCTGGTTTTCCATTAAAAGGCTTCCTCTTTCCTTAGCTCAGGAAAGAGATGGGACTAGTTCCACACGCCAACAAATAGGACAGGGAAGAAGTAACTTGTTTCCGCAGTTTTCCAACCAGCAACAAGAGGCAGCTGGCTTACAGGCGATAAAATGAGTCGTGACAGAACAGCAGAGCTGTTACCTGGAGAAAACATGATGTCTACCAGTCCAGGCACTGGGCTGACAGCCAGGATATTTTTTCCTATTCCTCATTCTACCTGTTGTGTGAACTTCAGGTTCTGTCTCTCCCCAGTGTCTTGTCTATTTAGACAGAAAGATGTGCAAGACATAGACTCTACCTTTTGTACAACATTAACACAATAGCCGCAGAAATCAGTGCAGCTCCTACTCATAACTGGGTGACTGTTGTCCATAATGTTAGAGGGGAGAGAACCACACAATACAATACTGCCAATGGATTTATAAGCCAGAAACAGACATAAATCAAATATTGCACGTATAGAAAGTAATAATAAGAAAAAAATCCTCTTGCCATATTGTGATTAGAAGTAAAATGCAACATGATTATTTTGGCTCAGGTATACGGATTTTGAACAAATCTAGCAAAAACTCCTGAACAGAAAACAATATGGCAAATTCCTCTGAGGAGGAAAGGAAGGGGTTTTGTGAACAATCCAACTATTTTCATAAAAGTCCAAGTAATTTTCCAAAAGAATGGGAAATCATTCTTGAAATAATTGAACTTTATACTCCTGCAATATAATACAACAACATGTTATCAGTACCTTTACTTTCTGTTATGTCAAAGTATTTCTGCTTTCTAAAAGCTATACAAAAAGTACTAGTTTAAAAGTCCTTACTTTCAGCAATGTGTAGCTCCTTGTCTTGAACTGCCGAATTCTCCACTTGGTAGTAAGACAAATTGTTGATTGCTGTCGCAGCATTGATGACCAACTCTTCACAGTCATCTATTGACTTGTATTCTGAGAGTAAAAAAACCCCAAAACATATGCATATGTAGATACACAAACACATGTGTCTCATTTTGCACTGCATCCGATCCCAGAAGCAAACTGGGTAGCAGTTTACACGGCCACTACTACAGTCAACACTTCTGCTGTTCAGTAACATGGCAGAAGCTAACAGGAACACCTGATCCAAAAATGGCAATACAAAACCACTCTTTCCCATTATTAATTTACACAAATCATTGTGACTCAGGCAACATGGTTTAAAATCTAGTTAGTTAAGACATTTTACAAATCCTGTTTGCTGCTTTAAGATGGCACTGAGGAGAGCCCGCATGCAGAAAGCAAGGCTGTGTGACAGACACGGAGAAATGCCAAGGACTATTATACTGAACTGTCAGGTATCTAAGGGAAAAAAAGGAAAAAACCCCTTCAACAATATTTGAAAGATTTTTGTCTTAAGAGTTCCTGACAGAATGTTAACCCATGTAAAAGTCTGAAAGGCTTATCTGTCTAAGGTTTCTGGCTTCAGAAGCCAAGAGTGAAGGAAACAGAAGAGGGGTAAGTTCATAGGGAGAGAGAACATTTTGTAGTAAACTGACTGATACAGTGCTCAAGAAGAGGGGAGGGTGGCAGAGAGAAGCTTTGATGGTCAAAAGCACTTACACAATCATTAAGACATTAAGACAGTTTCAACCCATGAAACAGAACCAAATTGTGAGTCTGACTTGTCTCATCCCCCATGACTGGTAAGACAGTGTACAATCAGGTTGATTATCTTAGGATAGTATTTAATGCTCTCATTACACAGCAAAATATACTGAGCTGTTTAAGATGCATCTTGTCACAGCTAAACTGTTATGGGGAGAACAGACTAGTCCTGGTCTGTAATTAGATTTACAAGGGGATCAGTAACTGGTAAAGGAACTGCAGTCCTAGTCCTCCATTTGGAGGGAGACACTCTCTTCCATCTGAAAGAGATAAAAGGTTGGAAGACTGAAAAAGAAGAAAAAAGTGAGAAAAAATTATTTGAAGAGGGTGAGAGTTATGGACGCAGAGAACAGAAAGAATACTGAATCCAAAACAGTCACAAAAAATGCAAACCTTAAAAAACACCAAACTACCACCAAACACATCTATATAGCGTCTGATAAGAACAATCTTCCCTTATAAATTAACTCTCAGTGAGATGTGTTTAAAATAAAATTTGTTTTCTTATCTTTAATGATCCTATCTGCAAATCTGATCACTGAATTAAAGACTTCTACAACATCTTTCCCCAGATACTGTAACGT
>WEIT01037473.1:723-34176 GCA_013389985.1 Dryoscopus gambensis | reverse complement strand
TACTCCTGAAATTTCAATCATCTTGACAATGGCTTTAGCTCCAAACCCTTCACAAGGTCAGTTTATGGGTATGCTGTGTCTGTCACTATAGATTTGTTTGCATTCTAGGCACTGTAGAGATAGCCAAGATGATGGAGTAAAAAAGCATCTTACATCTTTTTTCTACTTAACTTCACTGTGTCCAGGATAGTTCATAGTTTAGCTCTAGCTTGACCTATAAACAAAATATGTATGGATAACACTTTATAATCTTTCTTTCTCTTCTGTCATCTCTACCACTGGGTGTCCCAGTTAAATATCATTATGGTATGTATTTATGGGATTTTTAAGATCTCTTTGAAACTTTAAGATCATTACATAAATACAGAGTTATCACAGATACTGGAGTTATTTTTGAAGGAGGGATAAGGAATGTAAGTTTTATTTTTGGTTTAGTTATTTATTAAACCTCCGCTCATCTTGAAGATGTCTAGAAGTGAAGGGTTTAAATATCATTCTTATCTAATATCCTAATTAGTAACAATATGTTTTCCAAGGCTAACATTGAATGTCTTACTACTTCTATATTGATGGAGAAAAATCAACATGTCATTGGGAATGAGTGAAAAATGAAATGTTTCAAAGTTTTGCAAACACTCATAATATTTAGCAGTTTGCTTGAGCTGCTTATGAGAACATTTTTTGTCTGAGATAACTGTACCTTAAATAGCACTGACATTCTTAAAAGGAAAATTAACTTTTTTCCCCACAAAATGCCAGCCAGACTTATCAATGCCTGCAGTCAGAGTGACACAGTGTAGACAAACTGGAAAAACTCAGTGGTGAAGCTTTGAGCTCTAACCCTTTTTTAAACCCTCTCACATAGGAAGAGGATTAAGGGTTAGAACTGCCCTGTCTTCAGCTCTGCATCATGCATTCTTTTCCACTGAGTCTGTTAGAGGACATGTCAAGATGTATCAGCAAATTCTTGCTAACCTGAATACTCACACATTGTTTCTTTTTCTTTGAAAATACGTTAGGTTAGCAAATTACATTAGTAGTTAGTAAATGAATAAATTACTAATTAGTAAATACATTAGTAAATTACATTAGGATAGCAAATTAAAGCTCTGTCCTGCAAATTCAAAAACATGTTTAACTTAAAGACAATCCCAATAGACTCAGAAGTTAACCAACTTCCTGAGCTATCAGTTTTCCTGAATTATGTTTCCATATAATTGTAACTATCTATATTAAGCAGTAGCTCTGCAGAGGGAAAAAAACCTTAAAATATTTACCTCTTCCTCAGACAGGTCTTTCTGTAAAAGACAGATATTGAAAACAACATTAGAAACTTAAAGTCTTAATCCAACTGTACAAAAACGACAGTGAAAAGATGTGAAAACAAATAGATTCAGCAACTAGCTAATTAAATTGTACAGTTAATATATTGACTAACATTAATTAAACTTTAATTTCTGAGAAATGTTCTAGCAATCTCTCCATTCTAAAAAATAATTTAAATATTTTCCATTCTTATTACAGATTGTTGACTGAAATCACTGACTCTTCTTGTCCAGCTATAACTTGCTAAAATTACAATGGTAAACAGGTTAGCTGGATATATGGGAACAATGCATGCACAAACTGCATTTTTTACAAACTGCTGAATAGCAGCAGCTCTCTAGTAGGAGTGAAGGATAAGTGTTCTACACTTGGAAAATCAGGAGCTCTCCTATTCCTACTGTTAGGAACACACAAAATGAGAACAGCAAGAACACGTTAGAGAAGATTTGACTTTGACAGTGATCACATGAAGTTACCATCATTGATTTGGCTGTTATTTTTCAGAAGTTCTCTAGAGCTGAAACATCCACATACAATGCATTCCTCCCACTTTCCACAACTAATGTAGTCTCTTGAGAGGACAAATGTGTTGATGAGCAGCAATTCAATACAGATCTCTAAAATTCTCATGTATGCATGTATAATTATGACAAAGCCATTATTTAAACCAAACAGCAGCCATGTTATCAAAAGAAGGCACCTGAGGATGCCTGCCTGTTTGGAACAGGTAAAATAAAGTGTGTTTAGTCACTTGAGAGGTGGTTACTGTGACACAAGAAGAAGAGATAGTACCAGAGAAGATGGGAGAGGTGCTCCTCAGGAGCACCTACTATGCAAAGTAGCAGGCTGTCAAAGTGAAGGACAGGAAAACAGGAAAGCAACCTAGATGCATATTCTAGGCCTGTATGAGATCACTTTGGTGTCCATTTCACTGCAGAAGTCTCCTGGTTGTTATGCATAATTCCAGTTTATATCTCTGTGCATGCTCAGATAAGGACGCCATCCGCAGCTTGTGTCACCGGGGTTATAGGCTAGAGTACAGTTCTATTCTCCATACTTGGCAGGGAATGCTTTTTAAAATAAGATTTAAATAGAGAAGCATCCAAACAAAACTTCAAGCTCAATTTATGTATCTCCTCTTGATTATGTGGTAGATTTTCCATGGAAATTTAAAGATGTCTATCACCAAGCTCAGATTTTATCTAAATTGAGCTATCTCCATGGTCTGCAAATTATTTTCACTTCTGCAAGAGCTGCATCTTTTTCTGATACAAAAAGCAACTTCACTTTCCTGCTTGCTACAGAAGAAAGCACTAGGATTGAAAAAAACCCAAACAAACATTGGTTTTTTATAAGAAAGGAGATTTGAAATACCTTTCTTAGGAGGAAAAACAAAGACAAAAATAATATTTAATTCAATTTGCAGCATCAAATATTTTGGATGACAAGATCTGAATGGTGGGAAGAGAAAGGAAACCTGTATTTTGGCACAGTGATCTCAATAATAATTGAGCCACTTCAACATGTGTTGTAAAAATTACGAGTTTCTTCAACGGTATATCAAAGAAATATATTTTCAAGTATTGGAAATAAGACAAGATTTACATATGTTCCTAACACTATTTCAAATTCTTTCTCATACATACCATTTCTTTGAGAACCTTCTCCAGAGTTTCTTTCTCCTGGAGGTTGAAAACGAACCTGGATGCTGGGACACTGGCCAGGAGCCGGAGCTTGGCAGCATTGCTAACCTCCTCAGCCACTCTTGTCATTCCCATGGTGAAAAATACAATTCCTTGGTGTTTAGCATCAGCTGTGGCTGCAAAAATATCTGGGTTTCTTGGATGATCCACTCCATCAGTGAAAAGCACGGCTACTTTTACACTACCCCAAGTCCCTTCAGTCATGTAGAGTTGTGTAAGGTTAGTTATAGCGTAAGTTGTGTAGGTGCCATGACCTATGTGGGTGATGGGAGCAATGTGGGATTTGAATGCTTCAGGACCTTTCCAGTCATGGAAAGCTTGCTCTATGAAAACAGTGCTGCTGTACTGAAGTAAGGCCATCCTCCAGCGAAGGGTACGTCCAGAACTAAGCTGCAGACTTTTCATTCTGTCTACTGTTTGCAGTACAAATTTCTTCTGCTGTTCATGATTATAGTCCTTAGCACTTTCGGAGCTGTCCAGTAAAAAAGCAATTTCCAGAATGCAGTCTTCATCTAGAAAAAACAGGTATGTAGGTGAGTGGAGTGACTTCATACTAAATCTCATGCTACCCTTACATGTATTTTAGGATTCAAGAGTAGGATTGGAATAATGGAAACTTTTGACAACATCTGTGTTCACAAGTGTGAGCCCTTCATGAAGATAGGATGGATAGAGGCTGAGGAATTTTCTGCAGAACAGATGCCCCAAGGAAGAAAAAACTGAAGGTGTGTTGATGTCATGTAGTACGAAATGAGAAATGCTATACTGTTTTTTTAATTTCATTCTGTCATCTTGCCTAGTATTTCACTGCATATCCTACCAGCACAGGTGGAAGTCATGTACAAGAAAATGATGCTTACTGAACAAGACACTGGAATGTGATTTGACAGAGCTGGATTTTGTCTCTAGTACTGCCACTTACATCCAGTGACATAAAAACTTCCAAAAGCAGGATCTGTAGAGTATTAATTTTCTGAGCTACTGATGACATTACTTCTAGGAAAATTCAGTTATATGGGCTATTCTTTTTGTGACAGTAAGGGGCTCTCAGCCACATCAGAGAAAAATGCAGATGCTATTCCTTTTCTGAAATACACAAAAAGGGATAGAAAAGATGGGAGTAAAAAGATAAAAGTGCAAAAATAAGGCATGTACAAATGTAGGATGAGGCAAACTTGGCTGATTATAAACATCTTAGAAGGCGAGTTAACCATATAGTCCAGAATCCAAAAAAATCAGGTTGTTTTAAATCACACCTCTTTTAAAATTATGATATTCACCTTGATCACTTGGGCTGGGATATTCTTCTACAGTATTTGACAGAATGTGTTTAGATTTTGATCTTCTCAGTCCATCTCTCTTTTCTTCCCTGAGATTTTCTGCTAAAAACTCATGGTGTTCAAGTATCCACAAAAGCCACCAGTATCTGAGGAGCATTATATGTTTGTTTCCTAAACAACACAAATACAGAAGCACAGCAATACAAGGACAATGAAACATTATTCAGTTTTGCTTCAACAGGTTGTTTAGCAGTCTGTATTTTAAACCATAGTCCCTAAAAACAAGATGATTTTGCTTTCTTTGGGTAAAATCTTCTCAAAACCACATAATAAATAATAAACAGAGACATGCTGGAATGATTTTCAAGCACAGTGCATGTAGTTCTAGCATGTGACAAACTGGAGACAGATGTTTTACAAACACACTTCAGTTCTGTCTCACCGCCTAGTAATGTTTGTACAACCTGCAGTTCTCCAGAACTTTAGCTGTGTCTGTACCCATGTGGATGCAGTGTGAACCCCAAGTGTAATTCACAGAGGTGCTTTTTGCTGAACGTGCTTTTTCCAGAGTTGACATGGAGAGAAGGAGGTACCGAGGCAAACCTCAGTTTTCCCCTGTTCTCTTTACTTAAGAACTGACAGTCATGCACATTTCTCCCTGCTATCAGAGTGCCCTGTCCTCAACAATCCTACAGAGGAAGTAATGGCCTGAGGGTGCTGTCAAGGCATGAATGTACCTGCTGTGCAGTCCTGGGGACGTGAGCCCAGAGTGCTGAGGCTAGGCTCAACAGCTACCTACTGATAAGACTTTTTCCTTCTGAAGGGATCAGAACTATTTGTCCTGGGCTCACAGACACACCCAGAGCTGCTCACAGGCTGCTCAGGGTCTGATAAATCAGTCCTGCTGCACTTCATTGCAATCTCCCTGCAAACTCTCCCCAGGTACCTACAGTGCATACCAAAAGGACAGTTTGGTGGCAAGAGTGAACCCCCCAGGACTGAGCATAAGTCATCTGGCTCACAAAATTCCCTAACACAGCCTTGTCTGCAGGGTTTCTTGGCTCCTGATAGTTTAGGCTGAGAATTCCTGTGCTCACAGACACAGAGAGAGCAGGGGGTCCTTACCTCAATGCTCCCAAGCAAAAGGCTGTGCAGAGATGCAGGATGCTGCTCTGGGCCCGCTGGTAGCTGCGTTGCCCTCCCTGTGATGGGTGCTCTGTGAGGAGAGGAGGGAGAAGTCAGGCCGAAAGCTCCTGTAAGAATCGGTGTCATATGTCAGGAGGGGCCAGCAGGAAGGAGAAAGGCAAAGAACAGCAATCCTGGCTCCCCCTTCTCCCTACCCAGCCACTCCTCTCTTCCCCCGAGACTATGCATATGCATTCTAGGTTTAGCCCCCCACAGCCGTTTACACAGGAAAATCCTCATCCATAACTTGGACATGTATGGAAGAGGGCTGTTCTTACCCCAGCGCACTTCCCTACACGCCAGCCCAGCTGTGTTCACTCTCTTTTCCTATCACTACCACACCTGCTTTACCCTCATACTTTTGCACGTCTCTCATGCTTGACAAGGAAGCTTTTTGTACTGGGCATCATGTTGTCAACATCATCTTAGCAGTTGATGTCTATAGGATCCCTTTCAAACCTAAAAGAATCTCCTCTTAATGAGGGATTACTGTTAACTGCTGAACTAGAAAGATATTTACTGTCCCATGCACTTATAATGGACAACTGAAATTTCAGTTCCTGGTGAAACTGTCCAGCATGAGGTGGTCAAAAAAAGCAGGCCAGTCTGAAAGCCAGTTTCAGTTTCTGCAGGTTTGTCTGTCACACATATCTTTTCAAAGACTGCAATAGAGAGCAGTGACTGACATAGTATGATGCCTTCAAAATCTAAGGTGGGTGGCTAAGGATCCTGAAGGCTCTCTCTTCTACCAGTGATTGCAGCTTGTCACATAATTCTTCAAATATCCTCAGAAAACTTTGCATTCCAAATTCACATATTAAACAAGTAGCTCTTTTTCACAGAAATACCTTTTTTCTTTTCCTGTGGACTCACCATTTTCCACCGTCAAGCACACAAAGAGGACCCAGTGCTAACTGCTGTCCTCCTTTCCATCTTCAGTGTCCACCAGCTCAGCCCACTTATCACAGGCACAGCCAAGGCAGCTGAGGAGATTGTGGGGAAAGGATGCAGGTTTGGCTCCAATTTAGACAGGTGGAAGAGACTGCTAGGACAATGCAGCTGGATGCTGAAGCCATTTGCTACGGTTCTAACCCTCTTTTCTGTTTTCCGTATTTGCCAGTAATTAGTCCAAAATTGGTTAACTGGGACGGCTGAATGCAACTCTACGTATTGCATGGCTGCTTATCCATACCTAAGCTGAAACTAACTCAACTACAGCTATTTGTGCCAGAGTTACAGCTAAGAAAGAATCTTCTTTCAGGGCTGGAAAGAATTGATGTTTATTTCTCTTCATCCACTTTGATTTTTCTGTGCTTAGACTGTCATATTCAGATTTTGATTAAGGCAAGGAATGAAAAGGCAATATCTTGGCATTTAGGAACACAAATGGTATGGTGCTTAACTAAAATAGATATAATAAATCTCCCATGGCCCCTAAATCTTACTGAGAAAAAAAATCTAATTTTAGCAAGAAAAAGCATGTTATTTATGGTTGGGATTGTATGCTTCCCATAAACAAAACATTGTCATTCCTTCATTTTCACTGCTAATTCCTACCTCAAAACATAGTTGGCAAATATTTTCTTAATGAAGGAACTATTCTGCTTGCATGTTTAGTAGCAAGTTCCTGGCTTCAGGCTATTTCCTTTTATTGATGAATGATGTTTACCTTCAGGACAAATTTTTTTGCTTTTTTTTCTTGGCCAGGTGCAACTTAAAAGCTTAGTGAGGCCTCCACATTTTTATACCTGTTTGTGTGGGGTGCATGGTGTTATTCTGCCCAGAATTCCAGGTATGTGACATAACACAGTACACTTCTAGACTTGCAGTCTTCTGAACTTTTGATATTCTCAATACCTGCACTATTCTTATAGTGACAGCTTATCAAAACCTGAATGATACCAATGTAAAATATGTATGCCCTGATACATCTGAGATAGCTCTTAAAAATAAAAATTACCAGCAATTCTTGCCTTATTTACCAAAAACTTTACTAAATGCTTATTTAATATTTTAATGGCATTATATTGTATGTATTTTTAAAATAAAATAAATGCCTTAAAACTTATGCCTAGGAACATTCATGCTGTCATGTAAGTGTTATAAATTTACTGCTGACATGTAATTCTTTTGTAGAGGAGTAAAAAAAGTATTGTATTTTTCTTAAGGAATATAGACATTGGATGTGTCAGCACACAGTTAATTGCATCTCCATTCCACTAATATTTAAACATATTTAAGTATGTTTTACATCTCTGGGAGATGACACTACAGACTTCTGTACTTAGTTGACTAAATTGGCCCAGCTATCCTGCCTCATATATGCTTCCAGCACAAAGACTGATAATCTTCACAGGAGTCAAAGACTGACATGAATATAAGGCTATGTTATGATTGCACCAACCAAAGCTGAGATCACAGATATAGCTGCATATTCAGGTCTTTGGATTTTTTCCATCACTGTTTGAAATCGAAGCGTTCTCAGTGGTCTGATCTCGGTATTTCAAATCTTTGAAATGAGGTCTAATACTTTTTTTCAAAGAATAATGGGGTATATGAGAGCTATTTAAAACCACATCTAAGTAGGTTATACTCAATCAAAGGGAATTCCTTATCATTTTAGAACTATGAGAAAAGTCATCATGAAGAAAGACCTACAAAATCTTTTTGCAGGTGAGTGTGTTTAAACACTTTTAGGAAAGGAAAAATAAGTGGTATTTATACCCCTTTGTTGGTGGCATTACCATTGCATAGGTGGTGACAGCTTCAGAGCTACGTGAGGTGAGGTTGCAAGGGCACTTTGAAGGGACACTGAATGAAGAACTGGGGCTTAGATGCCACTTGCTGTGGTGTAGCATGACCTCTTGTGTCAGCAACAGCCCTCACTATTGCTTCCTAATGGGCAGAAGTAGCAGCAAGCCTGACAGTTCCAAACTGCTTTCCCAGAGCTCTCTTCTTTGTCTGTCCCTCCTCTCTGGGTATGGGAACCTCCTTTACACAGACTCTTGCCCCTGGCTGGGCTCAACTGTGACCCCTTCATCCACTGTTTAACAAATTTCAATACCTAATTGAGAAGCCTTGAGTGATTTCTCTTAAGATGGAGTAACTAATGTCTTCTAGCATGAAATCATGTTGCTAGAATGTGATAGAGTCTTGACTAGCCATTCAGCTGTCCTACCAGCCTGCAACATCACTGGATATGGACTAATCATCATCCAGCACAGCTGGCAAAATACCATCTGAATATTTCTATGGGCTAAAGGAATAGTGAACCACCAGGGACGCCAGTTTGTGGGAGCAGCAAGAAGAAGGTAGACCATGCCTTCAATTTTCCTCTGCTCTGATGATAATTTTTTTGGTCCCAAAGAGTTTGACAGGATGCTCCTGAAATATCTTTGCATTTTTTACCACCTCAGTGTGAATAATTCACATATCAAGTCTGCTGTGAACTGTTAAAAATACACACATTTCACACAAACTTCTTCTGGTGTTTCATGGTCTCAAGATAATCTTGTCCATTTAACCTGGCTGCATCATGGTGTAATGGTATTTCAAGAGTATTTATTTCATTATACTGTACATGTCAGTACATGACCAAAGAGCCCAGAAGAAACAAAAACCTACCTGATTTGAACTTGTAAAATAATGAAAGCACACCATTTACAATATTTTGAATACTGATACTAAAAAGCAATGTTATAAAGAATGTGGTTCACAGTGCTGTATCACATATGTAAATTTTGGGAAAAACAGTTCAAAAATTCAAATAATTAAAGTAATTGAACAAGAAAATTCTAAAAAATCAGAACTTTGCTGAGGGGTGTATCTCAAGAAAGGTAAACCTGTGTTTCACCTTTTGACTGCAAAATGTGTTCTAATGAATTTGACAGCCCAGGATTCAACGAGCAGTCAGTTAAGTATGGTTAAGTGACAAATTGACAAATTGACTTCTGTTTGTCAGCTTTTGAGGGTACAGTTTAAATTTTTTTTTCATATGGACTTATGTTCTGCAACATTGCCTGATTGTTCTGTATGAAAAATGATTGTTTAATGGCACAGCCTTATAAAAAACAATAATGGAATCTTGGTGTATGCGAAGGTAGTTGCAGAACTATTGATTCCAGCAAAATCAGAATTTTGTCTTTGCTTTTTGGTACAAATCTTGAGCATGTAGTCTGAAAGAGCTGATCAAAGCAAATCAACTGTTTTCACCTAAACCCACAGTCAGAGAAAATGCTGTAAGCAAAGGCTTTGATGGCAAAGACTTATTCTTTGTATAGTTCCCAAAAGATTTTAATGATTCTTTGAGACTGGAGCAGTAAACATGTCTTCTTCTTTTGCAGCTGGCATCAGCGTGGCTCTCCATTTCCCTCTTTTTTAATACTGCTCTTCTGCAACGTTTTTCAGGAGGTGTGGCAAGAAAAAAACTAACAAGGCATAAAAGGGAGGAGGCTGTCTTCAGTACTTTTTTTTTATCTTGAGACAGCACAGCCAAAAACTCACTCTGAGCATTTTGGTGGTAAGTAAATACTCATAATCTGCATGCAATATCAAACAATATCAAAGCTTTTGTTTTGTTTTAAAGGTATTTGCTTATTTCCACTTTTATTCTAATAGTTCTCTTTTCATTTTCTGTTTCCCTTGCCAAGAGATCTTTTCCATCTTACAGCCTAAGTATATAAACATATATATACATAGGTAAGTTATTTTCAAAAGTATTTGTAGCATTTAGCCTAACAAGAGAAAGAAATCATGCTAATAAAATAGTACAGCTAGTTTTCACATACTAAATATTTGACTTAACATTTGATAGTATTGAACATTTAACTAGATCAAGAATACTTTAAAAATTAATTATTTCTTAAAGATTTAATTTCATTTGCTACATTGGTGCCAATGAAAATGTATTTGACAAGGAATTACTTTGAATTTGCTGTTACATGTCAGTTGCTTCTTATTGTACAGTACACTTTACATAATTATTTTCTTCCACCTGCCTGATTTTCATGTTGATAACTAATTAGCAATACAAACCTCTTTTTAAAATACAGTAATTACATTTTTAAGGAGTGGAAGCACATATATTTTTAAGGAAGGTGCAATAAATAGCAGATGCATTAGTCTCACCTAGCACATTTTGAGAAGATCTTTTCTAATAATTTGAAGAGGAATAACTCTGCTGGAAATATAATCAGCTAGTTAAAGCATCTTGCTGTATGTAGTATGCCATATTTAGCAAATGACAGACATTTGGTAGAAAAAGTCATGTTCTATACAGTTCTAAAGTTGTGATCCTTTTCTTGCTGGGAATAGATTTTGTTTTTCAGAGAGGCAATTACTTATAGTGTTGTTAAGAGGTACTCATTTGTCTTACAACCACTGTTGTCAATATAACTCTAAACTTTCATAAATGTTAGAATTTGATCTTTTGACCTATTTTTAAACTGTTTGTAATACGCATGAGCCTCTGAGCTCAGAGCAGTAATTGTGCGTGTAAACTAGCTCTCAGAGCCTTTAATGATCCCTACCAGCCTTGGCTGACACCTCCACCCATACCCCTGGCACCTGATGGCTCTATTTCAGCTCAGCCTGAAGCCACCAACCATAGTGGTGCAAGGGCAGGTGGGTCACTGGCTCTACCACAGCCCTGTCTGGGTGTGCTGTTGTCCCGTACTGTCCTCTCCCATACTGGTGCCTGATACCCTGGGCTGCTCCCAGCCCATCTCTCTTGCTATGGGCAATGGGAGGAGAGGCCCAGCTCTGCTGTCCCAGTTGGGACTCCCTGTTCCCCCTGCCCTGGGGATGCAGCTGATCGAAGCTGCTCCTGACAGAACTGGTGCCATTATTTACAGCTTGGCATGAATGCTGGTAGGCATCTCAATGTCAGTGGGTGCCTGTAGCTCTTCACAAACCCCTCAGTGAGCCCTGAGTGAAACATCAGCCCTATCACACAGCATTTGCTTGTGGTTAGATGCTGTGCTAATGAAGCCAGGGGCAGGTCTTCATGCTCATAAACTAGTAAAACTCTACCTCATTCAGAAGTTTTAAAAAAGGTATGTGTAAGCATATGTTTAAAGACAGAGAGTGAAGGTTGTTCAGCCTGGAGAAGAGCAGGCTCAAGGGAGCATGATGGGCTTTCAGTACTTGAAGAGGGCCTATGGGAAAGATGGGCACAGGCTTTTTAGGAGGGCCTGTTGGAATAGGACAAGGGGTAATAGTTTTAGACCAAAAGAAGGTAGATTAGATATAAGGAAGATGTTCGTTAGAATGAGGATGATAAAACCGTGGAGCAGGTTGTTCAGAGAGGCAGTAGATGCATCATCATGGGAAACATTCGAGGTCAGGTTGGATGGAGCTTTGAGCAACCTGATCTGATTGAAGATGTCCCTGTGCATTGCAGGGGAGTTGGACTAAGTGATTTTTAAAGGTCCCTTCCAATGCAAACTATTCTATGATGTCTAAATGAAAACTTGTAGAATGTAAACAGCAATTTTGTGGAGTTATGTTGGGAGGAACTCTATCTATTTTTTTTTTTGGCATTCCTGTAGCACACTCCATAGATACGTTTTTATGTGTAGGCATACATTAGCTGCAGGAGTCTGTAGTATGGCTTGGTGAGTTAAGAGCTTAAAGGTGTGCAACTATTATTGAATATCATTGCTCAGATACAACTGATGGCAGTAGGCAGCGTTTAATCGTCTTTATTCTTAACTATGTGGAGCACCATATTTTGCTGCCGAATTTTGCTTTTTTGCGTTAAAAATGTGTCTTTAAGCTTAGTACCAGATTTTGTATCTGACTGTTGCAGGACTTGAGTAGAGGCATTACGGAAAGTGGTTAAGAAGGCGCTTTAAGATACGTGGGTGATAAAATGACGCTTGGTGGAAGCTGAATTGCGGGAGCCCTCCCAAGCGAAGCGAGTAGGCGGGCCCGAGGGGGGGCTCGCCCTGCCTGTCCGTGCTGCCGGGACGCGCGGGCTGTGTCGGCCTTGCCTCGCCGGCTCCGTGCCGGGGGTCGGCGCCTGCGGCTTTTCAAAGGCTGCGTTGGATCGCCGGTTGCCACTAAGCTGGTGCGCTGAGCGGAAACTGCTGCAGCGCCTCTGCGTACAGCCAACCAATTCCTCTTCCCAGGGCAACCGGCTTGGCTCTTACTGGCAGCTACTCTAAAGGCCTCCTGAATTCGCAAGGCTGAAGTCCATTTAACCTGAGAGGAGTATTTTCCCAGGACTGGAGACAATAGATAGTGTGAAGGACGTAATGGCTAGTGGCTTTCTGAAGTACACACTTGGTTCCTGCTGCAGTTGACCTACAAAACTGCTTAAGCATGTGAGATAGCCATAAAATACTCTGCAGGAGTGAGGGGCTACAGTCTGCCGCACGAAGCTGAGGGAAGGAGGCTGTGTTTTTAAATGCTGAAGTATTCACAACAGCAGTATGACGTATTCAGTGCGGTATAACCTATTTTTGTAGTGAAGACAAATTCTGGTTCCTTCAGGAACCATGCATGGACAAAATCATAATAGCTGATGTCTTTCAGGGAGAATAATGTAAAACTTTCTGTTTTGCAGTATTTCACCAGCATGTGCCTGACTTACCTATCTCTCAGTTAAATTTAATGATACTCCCCCAATCAAAATTGACTTGTTTGTGACAGTATTGATGCTTTTGAAATAAATGAAGCAAGAGATGTAGTGTTATTTTTTAAATGTATGGGGGTCATTTTACATGTATTGTGTATTCCACTTCCACAAAAAAATACTTCCCTTGGTGTTAGATTGAAAGTCAGTGGCTAGAAGTGTGTATTAATACTGCAGTTTCTAAACAACCACTAATACTTGAATCTAATACCATACTTATTGTTTGTAATCCTCATAAAAAGGATTATGTGGAAATACAGAAAATAGATGTCCATTTCTGAAGTAGTTTACCTACCACAGGGGTTTAATATCAAAGCATCTTTGTACTCTGCTTCTGGTATTATCATCTATTACCTATAACGATTAGAGAGGTGGGACTAGATTCTCTAAATTTTTTAAAGCTTGCAGAATTCTTAATTTGTTAAATGCTTGTGTGTAGTGCTACAAAACATCTGACTTGTTAGAGACTTTTAAGAAAACAAGTAATTTTATACATAATGTGAGTTTTCAGCTGATTTATTTTTGTCTTATGTATGTTATTGAACAATTTAATCTTTTCAAATGTTTTCAGAAGGGTTCTGCAGAGGTCTGGAGTAGAATGTCAGTGTGGAATCTCAGGTCTTAGAAAATCAGGTTGGAAAAAAAAGCAGTTACAAGGTATGTCCATGCAGTGTCAGCCTTGACTCAAGCATGAAGGTTATATGGTCATTGCTGACTGCAGAGGTTTGCTGAGGAATGACTGATAGAGCAAGGCTATTAATATCAGTACTACAGCTTCCAGCTTTTTTTAAAACCTCAGGAAACTGATATCATATAGGAGTCCCAGTGCTATCACTATAGCCACTTTGGTTCAAAAAGAGACCAAAACTTGTCATATGGTAGGTGTTCCCATAATTTTCTTTTTCTTTTGAATGGTCTATTTGGGCATTGTGCATCACCTATGGATCAGAAATATCAGGATAGGAATAGCTGATTTATCCTCCTACCTGGCCTGTAATGTGGCATGGGCTACCAGAGCTGTCCTTGAAGTAAAGAAAAAGGGGAAATGGAAAAGATCTCTGGTATGAATATCCTCGCCTATTGGAATGACTGAGAGAAAGTGAGTTTGTTAGGTATCCTTGGCTGCCTGGTATATGGGTCCCCTTTGCATGTACTTCTTTTTATAAGAACTTAGACCTTTTTAGAGTTCTTGTCATGTGACAGACCTTTTCTGAAAACCTCTTGAAAATCTTCAGTTTTTCTGTACTGTGGCCAATAAAGTGGGTTTTTGAACAATAGATTTCTACACTCTGTTCACAAAGGTTTTTTCACTGAGCTTTGGATACTGCATACACAGTAAATGTCTAAGGCTGTATTGCATTTCATTATGTTAACCATATCTTCACCTGACAGACAGGGAAATAAAAACATTACTTAGAGAGCATGAAATTGTAGTAAATTAGTTTTGCTACACTCTGTTAGTGACTATTAATATTCTGTAATGTTTTCATGGTGAAAATGAATTCTGTTTTGGCTCATCTCAGAGTATGAAGACCTTCAGAAAAGAATAAACAAATTCAAAGGAATGTGTAAAAATGTAATAATAGTTAAATGAAATTCATTTAAGAAGCTTTCCAAAGTGAGCAAACTACAAGCTCATCTTTTCTGTCTTTTTCTGGATCTGAAGATAGCCTAAGTCCTCCTTCTCCACTCCTTTAATTAACTGCATTTATTTCTCACATTTTCAGGAAGTCTCTTTTTCCCTGAGAAAACTGCTTTTCAAGAGTGAGGTGGTAGTGCTGATGAAGGTGTCATAACTGGGAAGGAATGTTCTTTCTGGTTAAAGTTAAGAAGCTTCCTAATTTTGTTCTTCAGATGGTATGTTGTGCTGAGAACTTCAAATACCTGCTAGCTGAATATGAGAACATTGAAAGACCTATGGCGTGTGAGCAGGATCCTGGAGCATCTTCATTGCATTTTTTTTTTTTGTTCTAGGCAGTTTTTTATGTGGACGTGTCAGCTGAAGACATTTTTTTTACGTATTAGTGACTTTTTTTTGTGGAGCATCTTTAATTGTTTCACAGTGGCTTGTAGACATTAGAGATGCTGGGAGCACTGTGGGACAGAACTGCTCAAAATATGGTTCAAATCTCCCTTCCGTGAGTTACATAAAAACAACTACCACATAACCTGTAGAGGTTGCTAAGTCCTGGGATGATAGTTATAAGCTGTAACTGGGAAATGGGAGATGATGGATGATGCAGTAAGGTTAGCAAACAGCAGTACTTTTTCTTTTCTGCATGTTCATGGAGCCTGACCTAGACAAAGCAGCAACCACTTACGCAAACAACCTGCCTGTTACTTGTGCTGTGGTGCAAAACAGTGGATCTTAGACCCTTTTGCCTCCTTGGCTTTGAGAATCTCTTGAGAACTCTAGCCTGGAGTTGAACTTCTTACCCCACTCTAAATATATGGAGTTCTAGTGGAAGGATTTTAAAATAATTTTTGAGAAAAAAAGTGATGTTGCGTGAAGTGTAAGTGCTTGCTCCTGGTTCTGATCGTTGTATGTTATGAAGCATGCTGTGCATGGTTCAGAGTTAGTCTGTCAAATGCAAGCAGGAGGAATTTGCAGTTTACAAGGATTTTGAAGTAGCATTTTTTGAGTATTGTGTTTCTTTGCTACAGTCTTTACTGTGTCAAGTATTTGGTCTGTCTCAGCCCTGTTGGTTATGGTTACTATCAAGAAGATAAAGTCAAGAAGGAAGAAATCCTTTGTCAAAGAATGAGACATTAAATGCACTGAATGCATTACTATTTTATTTGCTTTTAGAAGTCATCCATGTCATAGCCCTTCCTGAGTAGACCATCACAGCTGATGTCTGTTTCCCAGGTCTGTTAAATGTCACCTCAGAGATGAGGAAAAATTTCACCTCCTCCCCTTAAACCCTTTTAACCAGGGGCAGCCCAAGTAAAGATCACTTCAAAGAGAAAGCATGGCTTTTATTTTTTTTTTTTACATGGCATTGCAGGGACAGTAGATGGTAGCCTTAATTTTACTGTCACAGTTAAGTGTTATGACTGTGGTTGGTTCTCTTCATATTTGCACATATCAGGAACATCTCCTGTAAAAATGTGCTGGAATTGCAGTAGCTTAAAATTGGTGTTACAGAAATGGGATCATTCCCCATATACAATACAAATTCTGAGGGAGAAAAGGCATGTGACTCGACATCCCTTATCTTCAGCTGCAACTCCTTCCAGGACTGCTTAGATAAGATTAAAAGAACCAGGCTTCCTTCCAACCATCTCCCACTTTTTCACCTGAAGAAATTTGCTGAGAAAAGGAGCAGACTCTAGCTGCAGAATTTGAGTCTGCTTTTAACATGTCACAACAAAAATGCAAATTTAAAGAAAATAGGGCTCATTTTGGCAAATGTGTGTGTGAAACTAAGCTCTTTTTTGGTGTTGCATTTGAGTTGATAGACAAGATTGTTGACTCCTTTTTGTCATTCATCCTCTGTGGAAAATTGTGTAAACCAAATACTAAAAGAGCTGCAAACCAAAATCTGAGAGGATTCTTCCAGATAGTTTAAATAAGCCTAAACTAAATTCAACAGATTACTAGACTTCCTAACTTAAGTAGTCTGAAAATGTAAATTATAATGTTCCCTGGAAAACTTTACCTCTGATCCTCCTCACTAATGGTGGGGGTGTTTTATTATTTTAGTTTAAGAAAACAAGTGGCAGGAGTTATGATCTCTACTTTATTTGGTAGATAGGGGAATGGAGACATAAAGATCAAAATGGCATTAAAACTAAGAGGGAATATTTTATTTTCTTGTGGGGTAAACCCACTAAACCAATATTTAGTGTATTCAAATTGCTTATAGAAATCTGCATTTATTTTTGGCCACTCTTGTTCTGTGACTGGATTCTAAAATGAGCAGTGAGTTACATGGATGCTACAAGAACAATAGTGAGTGGTGAAGTACCAGCTGTCAACTGATTTTGTGCTTCTGCAGGCATGTGTGCCAGCAATGTATCAAAAATCCATCAAATGCATTATTCCCGTAGGTGTTTAAATCAAGGGCAAATCTTCTGTTTGGGAATCTGACATGAGAGTCTCTATGCTATATATAGCACATTCAGACTGACCGTATCTGGGGGAGTAGGTTGTGTTGGAGACACTGGAAGATGCACACGCAGTTTTTTTCTTCTTCCTTCCTCCTTTCCCCAAATCACTGGATTAGTTCTATGCTCTTTTCTGTAAAATTTACTGGTATAATTGAACTTGTATTCTGAACCAACATCTTATTTGTCTGCTCTTGTTCTCCGCAAATACAAAATGAATTGAACACAATGAAGATATTTTCAGTTAAACTGCATGAAATACAGTTGTGTTCCTGGGTTGTCTGCAGCCATAATGCACATTTTAGGAGCTGCTTACAGCTGAGCCATGCACAGCAGCTGGAAGGGGAAAACCATGGAAGAGAGGTAGCAAGAGGAAGGAAGGGCTGAAGGGTTTCCAACTCCCATAGTCCCTGTAAATCATACCAATCATCTCGTATCTTGGAACCTAGTTTTCTATTAGTGATTTGATACCAGAATTAAATCTTAGTGTGTGAACTGGATTTTCCTACCCTAAAAATGCTTATCTGGTGTTTAGACATTGCTAATATGTTCTTTAAAATGTAGTACTGGCTGTTGAAATTTTGAAAGCAATAGATGGAACTTAGCTAGCTAGCAATTGCTGTGATAGCAGCATGGTTTTATCATAAATCTGTGTAAGTAGGTTGCAAGCATCAGTTAATATATTACTGTGTTTCCTGCATAGAAAGATAAGATTTAAAGTTTGTATTTAGAATCTGGGCATGTCCATACATAAAAATCAAAGTTTAACTTAATATCTAGACAGCATAAAAATACTGGAATTACTGGGTTCCAGTGCAGTTATTATTCAGGCCTTCAGTAATTCAGTAATAAAAACAATTACAAGAATAACTTTACATGCTCATTGGATAGTGGCACACAAAGGTTCAATTAGAATGAATAGTTAATTGGATGGAATACTATAAAAATATGACTAGGCTCCTAGATGGTATGTTTTAATGAAAAGCTTTACTTGAAATATCCTTATGGCTTCTGTGTTTCGAAATAGTGAAACATGGGCAGGGGTGATAGATTATTTAGCATCGTTCTGGGAATGTGACCCAGGAGAAACTACCTTTTGCTATGGGGGAAAAAAAAAGGCACCTTCTGCAGCATACGATTGAGGGCATGGAGTGCAGTTGTGTCCCTGTGGAAATCTGTCATTTATGACAGGTTTTATAATCTCAAAAATAATAATGGTTCTCTTTGGTATTCCAGAATATGGAAAATCCTTTATTCTTTTTTTCTAGCCTTTAGCTGAATCCCAGAGAGAATGATATTTTGAATAGCTTTCTTCTAATATAACCTTATACTGTTAAAACCTAAAGGTCAAACTGAAATGGCAAACTGCCCACAAATCCCTAGTCTTTCACTGTGTTTAACTCAGGATGAGCGTGAGATAATGACAGGTGTCTTTAAAGTACCTTTTGTCCTTTCCTAATCCTGGTTTATGGGGATTTAAACATCACAGACATAGTAAGTAGTCAATGAAATGTTCTATCTCATACATAGTTTGCAGGGATTCCTGTGAAGTAGGAAAATATAGGGGTTATAGTGTTGTACCTTCATCTCTTTCTGATATGTACTGTAGTTGTGTGCTGGAGTAAGATTTGCTCTGGTGATCTTAAACCATATTCAGTTTGTATAGTTTTTCTTATTCTGGTAAGTTAGTTCAAATCAGCAGTTTCATAGTTGTGAATCTGACCTTGTATCTCCTACTGCAAAGTGATCAATATGTCAGTTTACATAAAAAGCAATTGTTTTGCTGTAAGAGGAGTAGTAAGGACTTCTGCATATATTGATTATATTGGTTTTGCTTGCATTTCTCCTTGCTGTCTCTTGTTACTTAACCTTTAAAGAAGCAGATTAATACCTGCAATGAAATACTAGGAAGACCAGAATATACTGGGAAGGAAGGAAAAGGAACTAGCCATGTAGAAGAATATGTGATCCATACTGGGATAAGTGCAAGTATAGCAACAGAAATAAAGGGAAGACCATGATGTCCATTAAGAGAACAGTAAATGGTTCTTGATGTCCATTAAGAGAACAGTAAATGGTTCTTTGTGCTGTAGCTCTGAGAGCAAAATTTGGGGTTAATATTCTCTTTTATCAAAAAGACTTTGGTGCAGAAATGGAAGAGTGCTGACACTAACACTATATATTATTTGAATCTCTGCTGATTGTAGTCAGTGCTTCAGTATTTGAAGCAGTTGTAATCTGATGACATGGAAAAATTGAATGACAGTAGAACATGAGAAGAGTTTCACACATTTTGAATGTGTTCTGTAAGTTTCATTGAAGCTCACTTATCTGAGTTGATTTAGAATATGAAAAAGCTCATCTAAAGATAAGGTATTATCACATTGTTATCACAAGTCACGAGACTTGTCAATGCCCAAGCAAGACGGAATCCACAGTGACTATTGGCAACGAGGTTCATAAAGGAACAGTTATGACTAAATCATAGTACAAGGATGGCGTGGGATGCCCATGTTGATTACAGTGTGTAAATCTTTGTCTGGGATTTTCACTACATTTCTTTGATTGCTGAATATAAAGAGAGAGAGAGATACACTTCTGCTGGAAAAGGTAAACATGGATCAGCAGACTTTCTATTCACTAGTCTTCAATATTTCTTAGTATCACTGTCTGCCTGTTGGATGATGACAGATTTTTAACAACTTTTTTTTTTTTTGAGAATGTCACCATTCATATGTATGTGCCTTTGCACTTCAGGTTGAATCATTTCATTATGCTCAAAAGATATCAAACCTTGAGTACCACTCAAACAACAGCTAATAAAAATTCAGGGGACTGATTGTTTGAAAGGTTGACTGAAGAATTGACTGTTGACTACAGTGAGTTCCTGCTTATATTTAGAAAAACTAGAAACCTAATTTCTAAAGTCAGGCATATTTTTTGTCATCTTTTATTTGAAAAATACTCTCTTCTGTTCCTGTAGTAGATCCAGGTTTCTTGTCTTTCATTTGAATAGCTATGGGTAGTTGTTCACTGACTGCTGATGAATCTTAGCTGAAACTACTGAACTTTGGACTTTTGCCCTCAAAGTCTAATGGAGCCTGAATTTAACCTAACGCCTAATTTTTTTTTTTTTTAAATTTAGGAGGAAGGTTTTTAACTGTGACCTGTGGAAATAATTGGAATGTTTGTGCAATTGAAGACATACTTATTGATATGTATTTGATTACCCATCAGCTTTTCACAGGGAGATGGCAATAGCAGTATATCAGGACTCCTGGCTCCCTACTCCCCTTTTTTCATCGTGCAATAATTAACCAGGCATCCAGCTTCATAAATCAAAGGTCGAAGGTTTGAGGCTTGTCCTTTCAATTATTTCTGGAGTTTTGACTACAACACTACATTATGAATAAAACATTACTTTCAGGTCAATATGAGAGCTCAAGCTGATGGCCTTCAAATTAATCAAACAACTACTTCTACTGTACCTAATCAGCCACAGAGGATTATGGGGACTGAGGGCATTTTCATTAGTATCTCTTAAAGTGTGTGACACAAAGTGACATAGCTCCAGTTTTTCTAGAAGGCTAAGTATTAAAGTCATTCTTAAGGAATAAAGAAATTTTAATACTAGGGGATGTGGTATGTAACTTCCTACTTCCTTTTAATAGCTTGTGGCTCTGGCTTACAATGACACTTTAACACAATTATTTATCTTAAAGAAAAAAAAGCAATAAACAACCCCTTCAAAGCCTTTTAAGGCATCACTAATTACAATGAGTATATTGCTTAGCTGTTATCATACATATTTTTAGAGCTCACAAACTACTGTTCCAGTGAAAATTTAGGCAAAAGGAGTCAAGAATGTGTTTCAGTTTCTTGAACATGCTCTTCAGCTTATGGTACTGTGCAGCTGCACTAGAAACTTAAGTGTTGCATATCTGAAATTTCTTAAAGTTCCTTTTCTTACTAGAAAAATAACTTCCATGTGGCTTTTAATTTGAGATCTCATCCTTCATAATGCTGATTGCCATGTACTCTAAACAGTAAAGCAACAGGAGGTAGCCTTTACTGTGCTGAGGTCTTTAGATGTACCCTAATTAGGAAAAATCTTAAATTTTGGAACTGGATTATACAATAATAACTTCTGAATGCAAAAATTAATGCTTAGAGGAAGGAGGAATTCAGTTAGCATCTTGCAAAGTACAAATCCTGCCATCAAGCTCTTACCTCACAATTTTATATTCTGTGAAGTGACTATAAAAATAACATTATATACTCTCTTTGTGATAGCTCAGGTGGATGTCGTTTCTCCAGGCATGCTGTCGTGTTCCTCCTGGCCAGTAAGGTACAATCAGTTGAGACGCTGGCATGAGCAGTACAGCTGGTTTGAGGCTGGTGTGCCCCACTGCCAGCTGCGGCTCTATGGTGTGCTTGTGGGACTGTGCTGGGAAGTGCGCACAGGGGCCGTGCTCTCCTAAGGGCCTGCTGACTGAGGGGACAAAAGGGACTGGGCATGGCTGTGCTGCAGCTCTGAGGGGAAGTGGATAAAGGGGGAAGGGTGGACTACTCAAGCCAGTCACCCTGCTTACCGAAGTTTGTGCTCACTGAACTGTCCTATATCTCATTCCTGTGAACAAGTCCCCCAAGGAGGAGAGAGGTTGGGTTTTTTTAATTGTTGTAATCCTTTTGACCTCCTGCATTCATGAGTTTGGTCTCTTCTTGTCAAAGTAGTTTTGCAGGTTGACTGAATCAGGTGCTATTTTCAAACCAAATATTTTGAGTATTGTTCCTTAGCAATCAGTTAAGAATTGCTACAGTGTGGCTTATCTTGAGCTATAATTTTCTTCATGTTTTTCCATTTAGTTTAATATAAAAAATATATTTATACTATGAATACCTCTGTATACAAATCAGTGGTTGTCATTCACAGGGTGTTGTGGCTTAGCTATACTTTCACCATGCACTGAGTAACTTTGTTCTTAGAAAGATGGTGTTTAATAGGCCTATTGATGTCTAGTTCTCTTTTTCAATAAGCGTGGAGGTTTTTTCAGAGAATTCAGAGTTAGGCCATATTTTCAACTTTTTTTATTAAGTAAGCAATGGTTAATCACTGATGTTCTGTAATACATATCAAAACTGTGAGAGTCTGTCAACTGCAATCCCTATACTGTTAAACCATATTCTCATTTGTTTACTCTTATTATCCTGGGTTTGGTCTGGAATTCTAATTAATACTATTGAAGTCTTATTATTTATCTTTTCTCAGGTCTTTAGACTGACTGCTCTTGTGATCTCTCAAGCATTTCATCCTAGCTGTCAGACGAATGAGACCTAACCATTTTTATTATGAGTCCCGCTTACAAAGGTGTTTGTCCTGAACAGACCTCATATCTGTTATTAATAGGAAAGTAAACCAATGAAAAGAGTAAAGGGGATTCAGAGTTATTCCAGCCTATCCTATTTTCCCTGTTAATACCCTAAACAGTTTTTAGATCATAAGTAATTTGAAAATGCTTCTTTACCTCCCATTCCTTTTCAAGTACAGATTCCATCTGTTGCTTCCTTGCAGGGCAGAATGGTACTGAAGGGCCAGTGAACTGGAGCACAAATGAGGACCTTTGTTCCTCAGAGACAGAGAAAGTGCCAAAGAAATCTGTTTGCAGATAGCAAGGTAGGTAGGTAGGTAGGTACCTGCTACCTAGGCAGGTAGCAAGATCTTTGGTAGTTAGAGATACATGTGATGTAAAGCATACTTGCCCTTACTTTGTGACTATGTCTCCAGGATGGAGCACAGGGACTTCCAGGGTGGACCAGACAGTGCTGACCAAAGGACAACTGGAAAGGACAACTGGAATCTGTTTAATCTTTCTCCACTTTTTTTTGCCTTCCAGGTAAATAAACTCTTTCATCTCTACGTGGTTACTGTTAAACTCCACCACAGGCCTATTTCTGCAGATGAAAGACCCCTATTTCTGGGGTGTTTTGGAAGCTTCTTTACTGACTCTACTAGTCTCACTTGTTCAGTGGCAGTTACCAAAAAAGCACATGGTTCCCATACTCCTGCTTCTGGTTCCAGGACACAGTAATATAATTCCAGATTGAAAGAAAGAAGCTGTAATATGTCACTAACCAGAAGACCTTGAGGAAACTTTTGGCCACAGTGCCAGCTGCATTGTGCAATTCCAACTCTGTGATTTCTGTTCTGGACCAATTCACGTGTCCTCCGTTTAATGTTTCTCACATTCATGTGGTCTGGAGACCCACCTTTGATCCAATCTTCTGGAAATCTGTGCTTTAGTTATGAATATGCATTAGATACTTGGGAATTATATCAACTATGGTTCTCTTTTTCTTAGTTTGAGATTAGGTGGATTTTTTTGTTCTTTAAATCCTTGGAAGAAAATACGTCCCTGGCAAATAATTTCCATTGTTTTAGATACTGTGAAATGTGATGTGCCTCATATGAGAAACTTGGTGAACTTGGGGCTATTGTCTGCTTGTTTGGGTTTTTTCATGTGTTGTAGAGTTGAAATTAATACTGGTTCTTTGTACAAGATGCATGTTCCCTAAAACATGACCTTTTAAGGAAACTTCTGCTCACAACATAAGTATTTGGAAAAAATAAGTGGTGAAGTCCAAATACACATTGCTACTGTGGGTCCCAATGAAAACAGCTAAATCTGCTCCCTCTGAAGTCTGATGGCTTTGATGCAAACTGAAGTGGACCTTAGGTGAAGAGAATGTCTCAAAAATAGTATCTCTAAAGAGACCCTCCTGCCATTAATAGCCTGTTAAGAAAGGAAGCCTCTAACACACACACACACACACACACACACACACACACACACACACATACAGAGTCACATTGTTGCTTGCTGTAAAACTAAGGTTCAGTTAAAGAAATGGGACACTTCAGATTGTAGAATAGCAAAGATGGATGAAATCTGAAGAGTTAATTGCTGCTGTTGGGTACTTATATTATTAGCCAGGCAGAGAGAGACAGTCTTTAGTTTAGATTTGTATGACTTGTTATTACCAGTGTTCTCTCAAAAAATGAGCATGGCTTTAGTGTGTTTAAAATATAGCCTTGCTTTAGTATGATTACACAAAAATAACGAAAAAGCTTGTCATGATAAAGGCATAGGATTTAATGATTAAACTTTAAATGTGAAATTGGAAACACAGCTTGTAACTTAAAATGTTTTGTGTGTGGAAACACCTGGGTTTATCCAAGGACAGATTGACCGCAAGATTACTGAATGCCAATGGCAATTACAGCTTTATTGGATAATGCACTGGGCAGATCCTTAGCCTCTGTAAACTGTCCTAGCTCCAAGAAGTTCAAGAGAGACAAATTTACAGGTGCAGATCTGACCTATATTTTCTTATAGTGAGTGTATATATGTTTTTTTACTTTTTTTATCCATCAGCTTTCTACCTTTATCTAGTCATATATCGACCCTGATGTTTCTGTTTGTCTGTGAAGAACTGCATGAGTTTGGACACTAATTTAGACTAAATCTTGGTCAAAAATGAAGCCTTTTAATTTTTAACTTCCTTGCTTAGCGGGTACCTTTAATACATAAGCAGCATAGTTGTTAGTTCTAAATTACACCTTTAACTACTTTTCTGAGTGCTTGCTTACACTGAAAATCAGGCAAGCAAAGATATCCCAAACTGTATTTTGAATTAAAATTAGAGTTCAATGAACAACAGCATTGCCTATGTTTTCTCCCTCTAACCTTCTACCAGACGTAGTTTGCATCTTCTTAAACATGCAGTAATCAACTAAAAATCCCTACGTCTAGTTCAGTCAGAAATAATGAGCTGCCAACATGAACAGTCAACAGGAAGATGAGAGAAAGAGATGTGTTACACCCACACGGGTGATTTTGGGTGTAGTTGTGGGAAAGCCTTGAAGAGTTTTGATTCTGATTTTGAAGTCTCTAGCCTCAAAGAAGTCCCATTTAATGGTGTCCAGCAGGACAGGGTCCCTGTAGTTGGATGATAAGGTGCCATGGTAAACTGAGAAGAGAAAATTTTAGATGAAGTAAACAGAGTAAACATTGTCCTGTGCTGGCTCCTTTATTACTATAATTCAGCAGTAAAATATCTGGGCTTATCAGTTCGTTTGTCTGTGAATGTAAGTTTTGTCTTGTGAGTGTAAAGAATAATGGGTGGGAAGGGCATGACGCACCATCTCAGCTCACTGTCAACAGCATCTCCACCATTCCTGTTGGAGAATCCCTCTAGTGTCTCACCTATGGGAGGTACAGATGTGTAGAAATGGTGACGGTGAATGGGGCACCTTCTGGCTGCCAGCTGTGTGAGAGTGAAACAGGTAGGTGGCTCCCAAAGCTTGCATGCAGGTCGCTTCAAACATACAGTGACAGAAGACTTCACATAGCTCCCAACCTGGAGTTGCAGCTCTCAAGCACTGTTTGCCCTCTCTGCGTGTTGCTGGGGTGTGAACTGCTTTAAACAATTCCTCTTCTAATGAAGTACGCTCAGTCTGTGTGTTGGCTTTGCAGGCACCCATCTGTAGAGAGCAGATCTGCTTGCTCCCCTCAGAGGATCCCTTCATTCCCTCCACATCGGCCTTGTTGGGAGATTAAAGCAGCAGCGGCCCCATACACAAACGCAGCTGGTTCCGTTTGGTCAGCCTGAGCCTTGCTGTGAAACCACGACAAGAATTCCAGTAAGTTGGCAACACTGAAACACAAAGAAAACAACAATAGGAAAAGACCTTCCGTGCAGAAAGGAATGTTTCAGGCACTATTCCCCTACAGTGAAAGGAGAGAGGGTGGGAGGGAGGAGGGAGATTTGAAGAGGGCATGTCTCCCCCTCCCCCGGCAGCTCTGGATCTTGTGATGGAGAGATCTTATCCTTTCTTTGTGATTCAGAGGTGCCAGGAAGCTAATTGAATATTCTGATCTGCCCCCAGTGTTTCTTGTGGCTTGACCCCGGTGCTGTGTCGTACCACTACACCAAACAGCCCTGAACCTGCATAAATCACAACCTTGCAAAAGCCTATGCTCCACATCTTCTCTCCCCACCCCCCCTCTTTACTATCTTGATAGATAGAAAGCCTTTACGGAAAGGTTTAGAGGGATTAGCGTCCTACAGGACCTGGAGAGAAATCACAGTCCGCTAATAAGTGGCAACATGTTCCTGTGCAACTTCTGCAGGAGCAACACAGGCACCTCTACCCCTTTACTGCAATTGCAGTCCGTGGCAAAAAGAAGAGTTAAGAATTGAAATATTGCTTAAGTTCTGTTGCAGCATCAGCAAACAGCCATTGCAGTATAATGAGCATGGCATGATGCTAATGCAAAAGATATGTGGTATTTATAAAGGTGGTGTCTTTAAAATTAATCTGACAGAGCCTCTTGGAAGACAAATAGACCTATCATTCTCTCATGGTATGTATGCACAGTAGTCATTGTTGACATGCACGTGTATGTGTGCACACATATGAAGAAATAACAGCTTGGCATAACTAAATTTTCTACATGGAAGACTATTTTTGACTAATATAAAATAAAATAATGATTTCACTTCACACATTTTAAATATGATGTTTCTGATCCTGCAAGCAAAGCCTCCAAAATGTTTGTCCTTTTTACCAAGGCTGCATTCTACCCTGAAGTATTAGGATATCTTTATCTTTCTCCTGTGATCCTACATACTGCTCTTCTCTTGTTAGTGGGTATATGGTTCCTGAAATGGCAGCAGTAAAACACAGGGAGATATTTCTTTGTGTGTTGCATACACTGTTGGAGAGTTAGAACTAAAGGAGAGCATCTCCAGCTGATATCTTGAGAATTCACAGCCAAAGCACTTTACCAAACTGATTTTAACTGCTAAGAAAATGCAAAAGTAAGTTTCATCCCTACAGTTTTCCTTTCATAGGATTTATGTAAGGAGTATTAAGTTCTAAGCTTTACCTCTGCATTGGTGAGTAGATGTTGGATTTTTTTCAGTTATCAAAAATACTTTTTTCTTGTTTGGAGCATGCCTTTGGGACACTAAAACCTATGAAATATTTCACTTGCCACCTGAAATTCCGAGAACTACTCAAAGTACATGAGCACATTAAATACAGCACCAATGGACTCTGATACAAAGTCTGCAAAGTGTAGGGTCTTGGAAGCATCTTGGCTATCCTGCAAAGTGTGGAAGGAGGGGCAGAGGCAGCCTGTGGCTGCAGGGCCTGGAGCAGTGCCTGATTCTCTCATGCTAGTTCCGGGGCCGCCGGGTATAAAGAGCTTTATGCAATGTCTGGAGGGTGGGAGTTTATAGAAAACGCGATGTCTCAACAGGCGAACACGCCTTTCTTCTGCAACTAGCAGGGTAAGAAAAAGACACCAGGCTCCTTGTGCTGCTGCTGTGCAGATCAGCACCCCGGAGTCCAGGAGCCAGCTTCTGAGGAAGCTGGAGCATCCCAGCCCGGATGGGACTTCACCATCGGATGGATGGAAGAGCAGCAACTGCTTGCAAACTGCTCATATTATTCACTGCATGCATAATGCAGGGCAGTTGCCAAGGTAAGCAATGCAAGGTAAACTATGCTCCAGCCTCTCCGGAATGGGACTTGCACCGCAAGGACCACATCCCTACTACGGGGTCTTCTATAAGAAAAAGACCAAAGTGCCTGAAAGTAGAGGGTTAACGGGCGCTGATTCAAGGAGGTCTTTCTACTAGCAAGGGGAGACAGCCGGCTCTTTCCAGGAGTCATTTGATGGAGTCGGTTTCTGTTTCGGAAAAGGAAGTAGTGCCTTAAAAGCACTGCAAACACCACCGGCTCTTTAGCTTCACTTCATCTTGGTTTTAAATTGTCCTAGGATGCTTCCTTTGATTGTTTTTCTGGTTTGTACAAACTTTTTCCCCCCCGTAATTGTGTAAGACAGCAACACACATCTGTGGCTAAATTTTGAGGGACATCTCAGACTATGCACCTCCACGGTCTAAACTCACGGTTTTACAGAAATGCAAGCGGGCAGTTTTTTCTGTAACTGAGTCCTGATTATTGACTGTGAAAAAGGGGAAAAAAAAAAAAAATCACCCCAGACGTTTTGCATTTTTTCCTTGCGATCTTTGTGCCTTTCTTGCGACTGAAATACCGGTGGTTTTGTAGAGCAGAGTTCACCTGCATTCCACGAGCTGGTTTGGTGACCACTAAAATTGTACCTAGAGTTGTTTTTGGTGAGGAGTGCACAGGCTGCAGCACTTGCATGTAGACAGGTTGGGCTGGGGGGTAGGGGGTTATGCATGGACATGCTTGCGTACGTGCGGTATATGCAGTCATTTACAGAAGGCTATAAGAAAGAAACAGATGCTTAGTCTGGAGCACAATAAGCTCCCCTCAGTCGGTCTCAGACGCAGATTTGAAGTTGAGAGAGGGAGAACTTTTTCTCTGGGCTTTACTGTTGCTAGGCGACATCGAGGAGCATGTGACTGGCAGAGCAGGCTGCGTGCCGCTCCTCCGGTACTAATCTGGCTGCTGGGGATGGAGTAGCTGTGTGCCCAAGTTCTCTCCCCGGCCTGTGACTGCAGCCCCTCTTCCTGCCTTCCCCTTCTTCACGCCGTTTAACTGCCTTGCATTGAAAATCAAGCCTTCTTGGAGCAAGAGTGGCTGAAGTGCATTTCCTCCACCCTGTGTATTGACCTGCAGTCCTGCTGGTTCTGTGTGTGTCTGTGTATTACGTGTGTGTTCAAATTGTTAATCTGCTTTCTTTGCTCAACTCTTAGTTTAAGCTCCTTAGACAGAATCAACTAAGTAATTATACAGCAACTGCTGCTAGCAGCTCCCACTTACGAACAGGGAAATAAGAGATAGCTAATGTGCAGCAGGAGACCTGCAAAAACTCCAGCCAACGAGGTCACACTGGGCAGAATTAATCCTATACACTATTATTTTACATTGGATAGAATGGAAGCTGCAGTGCAGATCAAAAATTTATTTTTTTGTTCTACAGCTGCTTGTGATTGTCCAGAACACACCTGATAAATTACATGACAGAGTAAGCAGAGAGAGGCTATGAACTAGTATCTATAGGTAGTGGAAGTACAGAAGTTTTTTACTTTTATGGTGTTCCTCCCCCTCTTTCTCCCGTTCTCTCCTCCCCGCTGCCTCCACAGTAGAATAACTGTGGAAATCAAGCAGTATAATTTTGGTAATGGGTGACTGAAACTAGCAAAATATCTGGATAGCAATTTTGCCTGCACTGTGATTATGATAGTGAAATATTTGGTAACCTTAAGTTCCAGTTCCTTGAATGCTGAGATCATGTCAGACACTTATTTTAAAAAGGAAATTTGAAGAACCATGAAAGCAATCCCAAGCCTTATAAGGAAAATGGTGAAAATCTATTATCTTGCCCAATCCTCAGTATTTTCAAAGGTGCTTCACTGATGTTTTTTGGGATTTTTGTTGGCAATATCTGAGTGTTCCCAATATAAGATGGATGTTTCTAGAAGTATTTCACCTAAGTACTTGCTCAAATGATAGTACTCTTCCTAGATTTACCTAATTCTAGTTTTACTGGGAGTAAATATAGTGCTCATAAATGGAATAAAAATACTATGTTTTGTAATTGCCAGCAGTACGGGGCCTGTTTCTCCAGCCCTTACTCTATAGGTCTTGTTGCCTGTGGGGTAATTGTTGTCAGAAAAAAGTGTAACTGGAATCTAAAAAACTGGTTAAATGAAGGTAGTGTCAAGCAGGAGCATCACAGGACTATTGCTCGTGTTTGTTTTGAGGAATATCAAAGTGCTTCACAGTCATAAGCTAGAGACAATGGATGGATGTTAGTGCACCAAATTCGATTTGTATCCTAAATCTCTGCAATGATAAATCATCAGCTTGATACATCCCAGGCATGACTAAAATTTGTTATCTTTATGAGGTCTCTATTAGTCTGAGAATGAAGGCTATTCTAAGAATGAATGCATATGGTGTGATAAGATATATCAAAAATCACAATGATCATTTGCATGAAGTGTGGCAGGCCATTAAGAAATAGGAATGGTAAGACTAATTAGAGAAGAGGTACAGCAATTCTTTCTAGAAGTCATGGAGAAACATGCTTTTCTATCAGGCATTGTTGTAGTTCAATCCCCAAATTAACAATTCAGTGTCTTTTAGACATTGTCTTCATTCACAATTATTTAATTTGTCTGTAGGAAGATGTACAGTGACATTGCTACAGGCGACAGGCCAGAGCCACTATTCATACTTCCTTGTACAGAACTGTGCGCTTTCAAATGGCAGAGAAGCCTGGCTGTAAGATTCCACCCCTGTCAAGACCTAGTGTTTGAAGACTTGAGTGACTGGGGACTGAGAATTTGGAAGTAACGAGAAGGGAAAAAGGGTGGCCAGAAATATGAATATAACAGTGCAATCCTGACATACAATTTACTGGGTTTTGTGCATGACCTTTGGGCTTCAGTGTTCGTAATCCTGCGCTGGTACAATTTTCTTGGTTTCTCTTGGAGATGTACTTACACAAAATCAAGAACAAAAATTGCAGTGAGTGTCCATGTACCTGGCTTCTAAACTGGTTTACTTCCTGAGGCCTGACAATTTAGTTGTACCTGTCAGTGAAACGTATTATAGTCTTCTCACATTTTAATGAGTTTTTCTGTGCACTAACAGGGGTTTTGGTTTTTTCTTTGTTCTTTTTAATGAATAGCCCACGTCTAGTACACCTCTTGAATTTTCTTAATAATTCACTCTTTTTCTGTATTCTGTTCAGTAAAGCATATCAGGTATTTGCAAAGTAATCAGCTAAAGCAAAGAATGGGTCAAACCCCAGAATTTTAGTTAAAAATTGAAAGCAGTAATTGGATGACAACTGGTCAGATTTAGGTTCTATGCCAAATGCTAGAATTACAGTAAATAATTAAGCTACAGGAGTGAAGACAAACAGAGACAGAGCATCCAAGGAGATTTCAACTAAGATAAATGTGTGATGTGTGTGATGCTTCTATTTCCCTGTAAGACAAACCAAAACCTTCTTTCATATATTGAGCTGATTGGAAATTTGAGCAATGAAATCCTACTTTAATCCAGATTTACTTGCCATGTGTTTTGCAGGAAATAGCAAAGATTCATTTGGGGGAAAGGTAGACTGCAATTTCATTGCAGCCTTTTAATTCTTCTCCTTTTGGGCTTCCTGGATTGACTTGAAATTATTTTACTGTTTGGAGCCTTTCCCCTCCATACGCCTTCTTGTACTCTTAACTTCTTGCTCTTTAACACTGAACGTGGAGGTTCTTCTGGCAAGAATTGTTTTTTAAAATCTGAATACTCTTCTTTTTAGTTGAGCAGTAAGAAGGCAAATTGTAGGCATAGTTTATTTTATCTGTGTATATTGGAGTCATTCAGTCTTCTACAATACTTATTTTTAGATCTTAGGGGTCGTGATACCTTTTCAGATGGACAAATATGTAACTTGAATCACACTGTACTATCACTTTTTTAGCAGGAGTTGTATCTCCTCTTCCAGAGCTCTACTTAAAACGTACTGGAACCATATAATACTTTGGATGTTTCAAAGAAAGTTACACTTTCTAGATGTTGTCATTGTTAAAAAACATTAAATGTTCCTTCTAATTAAGGATCTAAAGGTTGACATCTATTTAAAGAGAAGTGGATGTTTTTATTCCACTGTGACTAATTAGTGATGATAATCATAATTTGTCAATTTCTTTTTAATAGCTTACACTGAATGTAGCAGATAAAAGACAGAGCTGTTTTTAAAATTATTTAAAACTAAAGTGCTTCTTTATATAATTTGATAATACACAATTCTTAAAAATACCTTGAGCCGTTTCTAGAAGAAAGAATAACAAGGTTTCTTCTGAATCGACCCAGTGCAATTCCTTTAATTTCAAAGAAATTACCCTGAGTTGTACTGATCTAAGACAGAAAATATGATTCAGTGAAGAGTAAACATCTCTTTAAATAGCTTTGTATTGTTTGAGATTAATTTTGAAGTCCATTTTGTTATGATAATGTTAATTTTTTTAACAACTTTTTGCTCCCTGGACTCAGTACACTTATAGAACAGTTAAAAAAAATGAAGTTTAATGAGTAAGCATAGAACCGTTAAATGAAATGGATAGCCTTTAGCTTATTCCTTAAGCTTTTACTGTTGGTTTCAAGGGTTTTAATGTTTTCTTTGTTTTGCAATGGCTAAAGTGGATTAGAGATCTAAGGATCCCTGTTAAAAGTTTTGTTTTGGATTAATGAAACTACATGTAAAAGTTGACTGAAGTGGTTCTACTTCTATGACCTGTTCCATTTTATACTTTTAACATGAATAAGCTGCCTTTGTTTTACAATCAAGAAGTCAGGTCTTCAGCAAAAGGGCACTGTTTACAGTGTGTCTGTCCAATTATTTTCCTGCACAGCCAGGTCATGATACTACACCCTGCTGAGTCAAGTCAGAGAATGGGGGCCCGTTCCAGTTGGGACTCCCTTTAATGGGGATCGCAGGGTCATGCTTTTGTGGAGCAAGAAGGCCAGGGGTTTAACTGTGTTCTGTGGTGTCTCTTAAAAAAACCCAGAAGGCATAGTACACAAGATATCCCAGGAACTGATACATTCACAGATGTATTTAAAACCTAAGGTAATGTTTTTTATCTTCAGAAACCATGGTGCACATTATCAACTCCTATAAATATACCATAAAAAGTTCAGTTTACTTTGAGGAAGTGTAAGGCCTGCAGAACTGGAATACAGACGTATATCAATAACCCTTCCCGGATTTGTCCCAAAGAAGGAAATCTAGTATGTAAAGTTCATATCATTCAATACCCATTTTGATCTGATCAAACCCTTGTCACACCTTGTAATCTAAGGGTACAGCTTCATGAGAAGTGATGAGCCATGTGAATAGTTAGTTCACTGCTTCTAGAAGCAGGATGCCCCCACTCCTCTTCCCTCTCTTTTCCAATGTCCCATGCCTGTGTTTGCTGACAACCTTGAGTTGTTGGTACTTGCTTTGTGTCACTGCTCACTGGACCTCCTCTGAGCTGTTTTCACTTAGAAACCTGTGGGAAAAATAAACCAGGCCTATGGAATTATGGCTTAGTATTTTGAGCAGCATGCAGAAGGGCCTGGTAGTTACTGGAGTTTGGAAAAGAAAGGGAACCTTGGCATCAAGTACAAGGAGAGGTGTTTGAAGGACGGCGAGAAGGACAC
>WEIT01037472.1:2944-45326 GCA_013389985.1 Dryoscopus gambensis | reverse complement strand
AAATATTTTAAAATCACATATAAATTTATATGCTGATTCTTTTTGCATGTTTTTCTTTCATTCAATAGCTTGAACACTTTGGCAAATAATATTGTAAGGATTGTAGGGATGTGGGGTAGTTAGATGTGACTTAATAGATAAATTATTTGGTATTGTTTCAGTTTCTTGGCTGAATAACTGTACCTCCTAGTTAGGCAATCTTGAGAAAATTGACTAAGTTCAGAAAAAGTTAGGTATGGCACTATCTTTCTTGAAGGTGGCTCCAACAGAATATGTATGTCTGCTTGACATGTATCCATCTTGTTCCATCAATTCTTAATCCTTCTAGAGTATTTTCTTCCACTTCTAATTTCCCCATGCAATATGTGCTCCATTCTCTGGCTGGCAATGCATTTTTCCAAATTTTCTAGGCCCATTTTTTCTTCTCATTCTTCCAAATCATTGAAAACTAAGCATGAGCAAAATCGTCTCTGACCCTGTTTTATGCCAGTTTTCCCAAATCTGCACAAATATATCTGCCCCACTTCATACCTCTCTAAGGACCTTTATACCGCTTCACTGACCGCTTTATTGCCAATCGGGTTTGAGATCTCCTTCTAAAAAAAAGCACAGCTCCTTCTCATGATATTTGAGCAGTTACCATGCCATATCCTCATGACTCGTGGCTTGACATTGTGAAGGGAAAGAGGATGAATATGTAACATTCCAGGCCTTACAGGAATGATATGTTTCTACCTGAGCAAAGTGTGGAGGTGAGGTTTAAAACCTAAAAAGTGTACCTAAAAGAAAAGTTGAAATTTTTTGAGTGACAGATTTTGACTTGTATGTGGATATCCTGCCAAAGTCCAGCTTTGGGATGGAATAGTGTTTATTAGATAAGGCAGGCCATAAACAAGGATTGTCTATTTAATTTTGAGTGAGTATATTCTTGGCACATTGCTGTTAATGAACACCAGACATGTAAGTGCAATTAGCTTGCAGATATTCATGTAACAATTCCTAGTTGCATGGGAATGTGAGTCAAAGATGTGAGGGTAGAGAAATGTTTAAATAAATTCAGAGGTCATTTCCTCTATTCCCAGGATTTTTGACCTTGAGAGAAATTTAGAGTTGTGAAGAAGAAATAAAGTATCAGCAGCTGGTCACTGGTCCCATTTCCACACAGCAGTGGATAGCTGTCTTCAAATGCACATAAATATGGACACCAACCACTATTTCATTTTTAACAGTTGCCTGCAGGTATTTGTTTTGAATCTAAAACACCTACAAAGATATCTCTGGTACAAGAGGGTGAAAAAAACCCTGCTGTGCAAAATCTTCTTATTAATTTAAATTTGAAATCGTGCCATTTATATAAGCATTCATAATCTCTGAACAGACAGTTTACTCCAAATTAAGATGGAAGACTGCTGTGCAAGTTTGTTTTTCATATAAAGCAGTCATCTGCCTCACGAACAATCTCACTTTAGAATTCAGTAGCAGAAGATATGAAATCTTACTCCCTGTCATTAAGTGGTAGCAATTTTCCCCCCACTCCCATTCCAGTCATGCCATATGTAAGTTAGGCAGCTGTTTCTAGCTTGCAATATCCTGGTAGAGAGTTAACAACATTGCTGACAAGGAACACTTAAAAATCATTAAAATTTATGACAAATTAAGGAAGTCAGAGCAACCAGAGAAAAATTCAATTTTATTTTAAAATGTAGGCATTGTTCTTGTGATGGACATGGTAGGCAGCAGTAGCAAATTACTCCCTCAGGGCTCCTTATCTGCAAAGTCCCTGTCCACTTGCAGAATTTCTCAGAGATGAGAAGGACTTTTGAAAATTTGTAAAACCTAACAGAAAGCTATGTACCATTTACATGTAGCTATTGGAAAATGATTCACATTTCAGGCTCGCATCATGATGCAAAAGGAATCTATAGCTGTGTACGCAACAAAGCTTACATACTGCTTTCCTGAAAATGTCTTTAATGATATGCTGTGGGACAGATTGCTTTTTATGGATAATGACAGCTTTCAAAGTTAAGGCAGAAGTGAATTTAACATTGTCTTAAGTAATGGAATTAGCGTTAGCAACAGGAGAAGTGAGGAACACTGCAAGACTTGTGCTTAGGACTGAGGGGGGAACAAACTGCTCTAGTAAACAAAATACAAAGCTGGAAGAGTCTCAAGCTCACAAAGGATTTTTCTGCTCTGAAAGATCTAGCTCACTCTAGATGAGTATGTGTATTTTAAGTGGCCTCTTGTCAGAAATGCCTCAAGATTAGACATTAAGCCAGAAAATACAAAGCAGTCCATCAATCATCTTCTCAAATCAATGATATGGAGACCAAAAGACAGTATGAAAAGGAAAGAGTAAAGAACTTTCTTATCCTGCAGAATGACATATATGCCCGAAAGGAAAGTAGAACCTTGCCAACTTGTGACATAGATAAATAATTATATACTCAAGATATGACGACAAAGACTTCCATTTCACATTTATCAGTATATATGGAGTGTATGTATCAGCTGTGCATAGCTGATACAGCTGTATCAGCATAGCACAGCTGATCCAAGTCACAATTGTAGTATTGACAAAAAAAAAAGCTAAATTAAATAAATGCTAAAACATACCACAAAATACATAATAAGAAAAAGACCTAAAGAATTTATAGACTGGAGTTTTTTCTAGGCCTTACGATCAAGAGACCAATGTGAATTTCTTAGGCGGGAAGTTGAATGTAAAAAATAAAATAGAAACTGGGGCAAATCTTTAAATGAGTACCTACCAGATACTGAAGATGGACATAATGCTGTTGTTGAAAGAGGTTAATGAGTTGAAAAGACCAAGATTTGTATTGAGGCCGAAACATATGTATACAAAGTGAGTGCTTAAAATCCTCAGAGAAAAACCTGAAGTTAAATTAGAGAGTCTAGATGATAGGCCAACATCATTTCACCACTGTAATATTCTGAATGAACCTCCTCTTTCATTAAGCCAGACAAAACTATCCACATCTGAAGAGGCTATATAAAAGCTAGTGACTAATGTCTAAATGTTAGATAATTACTTTATGTGTACAGAGAGAGAACTAGCCAATGGAGTTAGCTGGAAGATGGTTGCAAGAAGTATATGTTTTAGACATTCAAAAGATTTGTTTATGTTGATGTAGTAAGTGGTAAACTGAACCTTAATCATCTTTCAGAATTTCCTAGAGAAGGGATTTAGCAAGTGCTGTTCACATCCTCACCTCTTGCACAGGTAACACTGATAAGCCAACAAAGGTACTTCAAACACATCATCACTGAGGCCTTCTGTAAAAGAAAGGATATGCTTAAACTACAGATAGGGATTTTGATGGCGGCAGAACAGAGAGAGGGGGTCCATCTTGCATAAGACGTAGGATGAACAGTGAAAGGATTCAGATTTTCTGAAAATAATGTCTAAAAGCACGTGTGCCTTCATTTACCTTTTAACGACTTTATTTCTCTTTCTACTTTAGCAGGTCCAAATTATTTACATAGTTTGCTAAGAACAAGAGATGTGTCTGGTACTGAGGGAGAGAACCAAGTATTTTAGAGCTTCCCTGGCTCTCCATGCTAATTATTTATTTTGAGAAACAATTTATCTGTAATGTAAGAGAAGGAATAGTTCTGACCCACAGTGTGACAGTCTCTGGAGAATAGTCAAATGACATGATAGATTTACTGCCAGCTGGAGACAGAAAGTCTAACTTTTATCACTGGACTTTAAAGTGCTTCCATAATTGCATGGGAAGTCTCTTTACCATTTGGACAGATCACAAACCACTTGTGGATTTTGCTAGTGAAACTCAACACCAGCCGTCCCATCTGTCTGGATGCAACATTAGGCTTTGACCAAAGCCTTCAAAACATTTGTTGTAGTGCCATCAACCACTGCTGTTCTCACAACAATATGAAATTTTAAAGTGCCTGTTATTTATGAAACACCTGAGGTAGGTGCTGAGGGAATCTTCCCAGATAAGGAGGTCTTCCTGAAGAAACCTTGAAGACGGCCACTTTCTGAGGGAAGATCATGTTATCTCCTGGGTTAAGGTAAGTAATTTAAATGCACTTCAAGTGGATTGAATTTGGGAGATTTAGGAGCGAAGGACCAGAAAAATTGCTGGGAGTGTATATATATATATATAGTTTAACACAACCATCTCCGTTTCTGTCAAGAAAGGAATAAAATCCTTGTAACATTATCAGAAGCATGGCCTGTTAATCCTTGCATAAATCTTTGGCTTGGGTCAGTTTTTAGTGGCTGAACAGAGATGGTCCTGCATGGTCACAAATGGTCACTGAGGCATCACCATGGCTATTGGTGAAAAGCAGAGACAGATAGCAACTATACACAAGTTTGCTGAAGGATGCCAAGTCTTGAGTATAAAATTTATTTACTTTTGCCTTTCACAGATTCACAGATTCACAGAATGTATAGGTTGGAAGAGACCTTCAAGATCGTCGAGTCCAACCCGTGCCCTAACACCTCAACTAGATCATGGCACCGAGTGCCACATCCAGTCTTTTTTTAAACACATCCAGGGACGGTGATTCCACCACCTCCCCAGGCAGTCTGTTCCAATACTTTATCACCCTTTCTGTAAAAAACTTTTTCCTAATATCTAGCCTAAATTTCCCTTGACGCAGCTTGAGACTGTGTCCTCTTGTTCTGTCAGTTGCTGCCTGGTGAAAGAGGTCGACCCCCACCTGACTACAACCACCTTTCAGGAAGTTGTAGAGAGCAATAAGGTCACCCCTGAGTCTCCTCTTCTCCAGGCTGAACAACCCCAGCTCCCTCAGTCGTTCCTCATAGGGCTTGTGTTCCAAGCCCTTTACCAGCTTCGTTGCCCTCCTCTGGACGCGCTCAAGCGTCTCGATGTCCTTCCTGAACTGAGGGGCCCAGAACTGGACGCAGTACTCGAGGTGCGGCCTCACCAGTGCCGAGTACAGGGGAAGAATGACCTCCCTGTTCCTGCTGGCCACACTATTCCTAATACAGGCCAGGATGCCATTGGCCTTTTTGGCCACCTGGGCACACTGCTGGCTCATTTTCAGCCGGCTGTCAACCAGCACCCCCAGATCCCTTTCTGTCTGGGCACTGTCCAGCCACACTGTCCCCAGCCTATAACGCTGCAGGGGATTATTGTGGCCAAAATGCAGTACTCGGCACTTGGACTTATTAAACTTCATCTTGTTGAACTCTGCCCATCTATCCAACCGTTCCAAGTCTCTCTGCAGAGCCCTGCTACCTTCCAACAGATCGACACACGCTCCCAGCTTAGTGTCGTCTGCAAATTTACTAATGAAGGACTCAATACCTTCATCCATGTCATCAATAAAAATATTGAACAGAACTGGCCCCAAGACAGATCCCTGAGGGACACCACTGGTGACCGGCCGCCAGCTGGATGCAGCTCCGTTCACTACCACTCTCTGGGCCCGGCCATCCAGCCAGTTCCTAATCCAACAAAGAGTGCTCCTGTCCAAGCCACGGGCTGCCAGCTTTTCTAGGAGTATGCTGTGGGAGACAGTGTCAAAGGCCTTGCTGAAATCCAAATAGACAACATCCACAGCCCTTCCTACATCTATCAGGCGGGTCACCTGGTCATAAAAGGAGATTAGGTTGGTCAAACATGACCTACCCCTCCTAAACCCGTGCTGGCTGGGTCTGATACCCTGGCTGTCCTGTAAGCTCTGTGTGATGACACTCAGTACAAGCTGCTCCATTACCTTACCAGGTACTGAGGTCAGGCTAACAGGTCTATAGTTACCGGGATCCTCCTTCCTACCCTTTTTATAAATGGGCGTCACATTGGCCAGCTTCCAGTCATCTGGAACCTCACCAGTGAGCCAGGACTGTTGGAAAATGATGGAGAGTGGCTTCACAAGCTCATCTGCCAGCTCCCTCATCACCCTGGGATGGATCCCATCTGGCCCCATAGATTTATGAATATTCAAGCATCTCAGCAGTTCTCTGACTGCCTCCTCCTGGATAACAGGGGGACCACTTTGTTTGCTGACACTATCAACCAACCCAAGAAGACAGCTGTCCTGAGGACAAGCCAACTTACTGCTAAAGACTGAGGCAAAGAAGGCATTAAGTACTTCTGCCTTCTCCTTATCTGTAGATACTAAGTTCCCTCTCTCATCCAATAAAGAACAAAGGTTGGTCTTACCCCTCCTTTTACCATTAATATATTTGTAAAAACACTTTTTATTATCCTTTACGGAAGTCGCCATTTTAAGTTCAAGCTGAGCTTTGGCCTCCCTAATTATTTTCCTACATGCTCTAGCAGCCCTCTTAAATACTTCCTGAGAGACCTGACCCTCCTTCCAAAGATGATACAGCCTTTTTTTATTCCTAACTTCCTCCAAGACCTCCTTGCCCATCTGCAGCTGAGCTGACCTCTATGAGAACCTGTGAAGAAGACATAAAGTATACAATTAGTAGGAGGTTAGGAGATTTGGCTGAAACTCTTCTGAAATGCGGAAGATGGGATAAAAATACTCATTTGTACTTAATCCAGCCAGCATGGAATTTCATTAGAGAGCTTTGATTCCAGCAAACACTGTGAAACCCAAAGCTGCAAGTACCATTCTAAAGAGAGAACTGGGCTCAAAGACCTTGTTTATACCATCATTTCCAGTGTCTAGCAGCAGATTTCAGCTTTACCCTAAAACAAATGCAAATTTAGTTATTTAGAAGTATATATCAGTGATGAAAACAAAAAGTGACTAGATGACTTTAGGTGCTCACAGTGTTGTTATCTGGATTATTCAGAGTATTTTTAGTACAGAAATTTTCCATCTCTTCCTTTTGTCTCATTTACTTTGTAGGAATTCTTCTCCCCATGTCTATCTGACATAAAGTCACCAGGTCCAACATGAAGTATTGTGAATAGACAATCACCCTTAGTTTTCCAGCCTTATTTTCTTGAAGTTGAGAGATCTGATTTGCTCAGATAAGACCTGGATGAACGGGAAGTCTCAGCTGGTTCTAAACAAACTTTTAAATTACTTGAGATTGTGTACATCATTAAGTAGACATCATTTTCATTTATAAATTATTGCTTGATCTGCTTATCCCTACTGAGTGGGTGATTAGGAAGCAAACATGTTTGTATGTGTGCCCATGCACATTATTTGCTTGCCTCTTCCTGCATGTAGAAGAGCTAGATTGGAAGTTCTTGAGGACTCTGGTGGTCACTGCATGACTCACACGAACCCCCAAGAGCCTGTTCAAATTCCATCTTTTCAGAATTGTTGAATGGAAGCACACAAACAGCCACTGCATGAGGATGTTGTCGGTTTTGGAGCTGATTTTTTTGTTATCCCATTGGTGTCAGGCCTGCAAGTGTAGTAGAAAGGAATTAAGAAGCTAGTCATGGATAAAAAGGTTCATAGTGGAAAGGTGTATGTGTTCAACTTTTGAAAAGAGAGAAGTGTAGAATAGATATCAGTTTTGTAAATGAATTATAGTCTGGGCCTTTAAAAACTTTTGAAGATATAAGACTTTCTTTTAGTGTTTGAGTTGCTTTTTTTATCTTCATTACAAAGGCCACAGAGTACTAGGACTTGCTGATTACATGGTTCTGCTCAGCTTTCTGTTTTAGTGTCCCCAGGCCTTGAGCTTTTAATAGACTTCCCATCAGCAAGAACTACATAAGGTAACATTATTGTAAAAGCAGTGAAGTTCTGCACAGAGAGGGATGTTTTCCTAAGCCATGGATTTTGTATCTACTACATAGCAGAGCTGTTAGAAAGCAATTTGGCTCCTAAATATGTGTGTGCATGTGGTATAAGTGTGAGAACGAGCCACTACTTTGCAGCCACCCCCTCCTATGGCTGGTGGTCTGATGGTATTGTCACTCCTTGCCTTCCTCCCACATCCCCTTGGCTGCAGAGTGTGACCCTCAGCCACCTCTGTGCACATGCAGGATGTGCGTGGCAGCTGCAGGATACTGAGCCGTCAACCTCCAGGCTGATGTCTGGCAGCAGCAGCACACGGGCTCGCTGCTGGGTCTCTTGCTGGCCTCTCACATGGCACGCTGCCTGTATGCCGAGAGTTGCCTGCAGCTGCCTCGTGCAGGCTCAGACTGCAGAGGCCCCTCTTGTTTCTGGATGATGAGCTCCTTAGATTCCCTTTGGACTGGAAGAAATCTTCATCCCCAGTTTCTGTTGTTAGAACCTACCGTGAGAACCACTGTGAGAGAAGGGGCTGTTTTCCCATGTGCTCATTTATTTAGGTGCTGATTAACATTGGTATAGATACCTGCCACGGTGTCTGACCATCGCTTAATTGCTAAGGTTTTTTTTCTACAGATTATAAAGCCTTTTTTTAGTGGTTTTGCTTCTTTATTTATTTTGCTCTTAAACATATGGTGCCAAGTCCTTGCTGGATCTAACTGGCTTCAACTTTTTTTTCGCCACTGATGGTCCAGCCAAGTAAAGCTTCCATCACTCTCACAGTGCAATCACATTCTTCTTAAAGGCATGACTGTGTGAAATTGAAAGTACTAGAGCAGATCAGATTGACCCGGTGTCCACTTAAATCAAGAGAAATCATTAAAACAAGTCCATTTTGGATCAAGCCTCAAATGCAAGGGATTGGACTCCTATTCTTTGAAATCCCCACTTAGAGAATTTTAACATCTAGCTCACCTGATATTAATGTAATAAGCCACAAAGATTATTACCTTCCTTGTCCAAAAGTATCTGCGGTTTACTTTTAAAGAGTTTTAGAAACAGCATTGATTTTTTTAACTGCTTACTGTTTAGGGATGGCTCAGAAAACACTGATTGAAAACCAGGAGTCATGAAAACTTTTATTTCCCTGTTCGAGTACATTCAGACTTTTTTTCTTAAAAAAATCTTGGTTAGACAGGCCAAAGTAAACTAAAGAGCCAAAGCAAAGGACAAGTTTCTTGTTACTGTGTTCTTCCATTAAGTTATTTATTCATTGTATTTTCACAGGAATAATCATTAAGAAAAGCCTTCTCTCCTAGTTTTGTTACAAACAGGTCACATAACACTGTAGGCTTTCATTAGGAGAAAGCTGCCCTTTCAGTTCATTGTTCTGCTTGTTTTTTGCTGTGTCTGTAAAACCTGTCTGTAAAACGCCCACTCAGACTGGGAAAAATGTATCCTTTGTAGGCAGGTGGTCTTTCCTTGAGCATTTTCTGATTAGAAACACATGTTCATGAGAGTAAGGAGGCTTCTGTAAAGGGGCAGTGAAGCAGAAGCCAAGGGACTGGTGATGCTGCACAGGCAATGCAGGTGAAGCAGATAATTTATTTTTTATTTTGTCTGTTGCAGTTTTCTGCTAAGTACTGTAAGTTATATTGATAGCTGACAGTTTTTGAACTCACCAGAGAATGTTCCCTCACCCTGAAAACTCTGGATACAAGGATGCTGTTGCAGGGCTTCATAGGAACTCCTATGGTGTGGAGTGTGACAGGAAGGTGGAATGATGCTCCGGAAGCCAATGATCTTTGCTTTGCTTCCCTGAATCACAGTGGCCACATCAATGTAGCTGACCGATATCCATATACTTAAGCAGGAAGCACGTTTTCCTGAGAATGAGAAAACTTCCCATAGTGACAAATGAGTAAGAACAGAAACACAGTCAGTGTTTCAGTCAGTGGGCCAGCCTCTGCAATGCTGAGATTGTCTCCAAGCACCAGGGCATAGAGGAGCTCTCAGGAGCCATGTGAGCAGTGTCATGCACTAGTGGAATGTGAGGAAGGGGAGAGGAGCCTGTGCTCGTTCCTGCACTGGTGCTGCTGTGCTTGCTGCTCTTTATCACCTTCCCACTCTGAACAGCCTTCTCCCACCACTCAGAGCCATCATCACCATCACGGCATTTACTAGCACTTACAGTGATTGGAAGGAGCTGTAAGTCATGGGGAGAGAGAGCACTGTTGCTGTAAGTGGCCAGCAGTAGCCTGGGAAAAGCACTCACGGGCTAAAAGATGTTGAATGGAAATAGGCACCAATCAGGAGCACATCACACAGGGGCTGTGGCTTGTAGCTCTGTCTAAAGTCTTCAATGAAACAGTATGAGTTATTGACATTCCTTTCTCTTCCACCTTTCTTACGCCAACACGCAGGCTAAAATATTTCAGTGGCTCCAGTCCTCAAGTTCCCCCTCTCTGTGTGCCATAGACAGACAAGCTTTTCTGTACTTCATCAGGAAAGGATCAGAAAACATCCTTGCTCCTTGTTGCACGGAAAATCAGGGGATGGTCCTTGAGAAGTCAGAGGGACTCATCTGTATAAAGTATTACAGAGATTATTCAAAAGGCATTTTCTCTTAATACGGTGAAGAACTGGTATATTGGTGTTCAAAAACAGGAGCCAACAACCCAGCCAAACACAGATAACATCGCAGATAACAAGACAGATAACAGCTTTCTGTTGCTGCACTGCTGACTCTCAGATGTGCAGACCTCAAAGCACTGCTCTATACTGGCTGGCAAATCTTCTCATGGGTATTTAAAAGTAAAAATCAGTAGAACCACCTGGACTTTGGCTTTGTAACACCATGTCCTGAGCTTTATGTTTGTGAGACATAAGAGTTAACTATTTTTCCCTTCACCAGCTGGGAAATCCTCTTTGGCAGATGAATTCTTAGTTGTGCCTAATGTGCCAATATCTTTCCTATTACTCTTTCTGTGGCTGCACAAAGTACCTAGTTCAGCGGAGAAACTGCATCCCAGTGTCTAACATGTAAGTTTCAAATGACCAATAATCAAATATGAGTAAACCAAATAATCATCATAAAACATGGTGCATTCTGTCCATGGAAATGACACATTTATTGAGTTCACACAAGGACAAGATCCTTTGTTGTAGTCAATAACAAAACTCCCCTTGACTTCAGTGGGAACAGAACCAAACTCCTTGCATGCACTGTGAGGCAGTTACAGCCATTTATTAGTAAAGTTCTGGTGCATCTGGATGATGACACATTTTTGTTGCATTGCCTGGATAAAGCAATAAGAAAATTTTACTTTGCACTCTCAAATGAAACGGGCTTTTTCATTTAATTTTGTTATGTGTCTGCAGGGTGTAGTCACTGATAAAGAGGCTGGTTTCCATTCCATCAGACAGCAAATACACTGAAAGACTGACAGACTCTTGGTGAGTCATGAATTTTCAGTGGAGCTGACCAAAGTGCTCCTCATAAAACAGCACAAGCTTTAATGACACCTGTTAAAACTAGACATTCTGCTACAAAAGGAATCCAATGGAGCATATTTAGGAATGTGCCAGAATTTTTGTGGCTGGCTTCACTCTTAAAAGAAGACTTAGAATCTTTTTGCAACACAATCTATTTGTTGATTTAAGGCCAGTCTGGAGAGTGTATTTAGGCAATTACCAATAAAAATAGATGCTTTTGTGAGATTTTGTTGCGTCCCGCTATCCTAACTGAGATTATCAAAATCCATTTTAACCTCTTCAAAGTTTGGATATTGAGTTGTCTTGGCTTTCTGAGTATCACTATCAATTGTGAGGCCAAGCCACCTTTCCAAGCCAAACAGTGCCTTTTATGGAAAGCTAGTAACCACCTTAGTGCTGGAAAGGGTTTGCTGACATAAACAGTGACTTGGAGGTGCTTTCTGCGAATGAAAAAGCAGATATGTCAGCTTGACATTCGCATGATATATCCAAGGTACGTTATGTATTTACTTATTTGTAAAAATTATTTTCTGTTATGTAAAATTATTCCTCAATGAAGCTACACACATCACACAAATTGATACAACACTTGAAAAAGTTGAAGCATTTGCAAAGTTTTCATTGCAAAGGTGCAGTTAATTACCTCAACACAGGAGTTCAACTGACACAGGAAAATGCAGTCTGCATTTGCAGGCATTTGCTGTAATTATGTGATTATTTTGCATTTCTTGCAAAGAGTCAGGAAACAGTCTGTGCAACTTTGTTAGATCTCACAGGCTTTTTTGAAACTAGATATTAAATTGTGCTACAAAAAAGCAGGTGTTTAATTTGCAAACACTTAACGGATGGTTTATGTGTTTATAAACGCAGAGCTCCTGCAAGAGATGCGCAGATATTGAGGTTTGGTTCTTATAGGTCCCATAATTTAGGCCCTTGCAGCAAAGAAGATATAAACAGGATCTTCTTTTTCCAATGTGATCAACATCCCTGCCAGATACAGGCAGTTTTGGGTGGTGTTTCTGGATAATCTTTAAATTCCATCTGCCTGCAGAAGGACTTCCTGACCTGCAGGATGAATTTTATTAACATTGAGTTCTTACAAAAGCAACAACCCAAACCAACCAACCCACCCCAAAGCAAAACAGAAATGCTTCCCTGTCTGCAAGACAGGTGGAATTATAAGTTTCTGAGACTTTAGCATAATGAAGATGTTTAAATGCAGCTAACAACTAAGAAACAATCCTGCTCCTACAGGTAGGAACTGAGCATCATTCTCCCATTTCCCTGAACTAGAAAGCTTTGCTGAAGGCATTGCTAAGATAGTATTGTAATTAACAGCAATTAATACAACAACAATGATGACAGTGAACAATTAATGTTCATGAGAGCCTTCTGAAGCAAATTGGTGAGAATTTAATCAGAAGACTTATCTGGAGAGAAAAGGTTCTCCCTCCTTCCCCATCCATTAGGCATCACATATTGCACAATGCATGAGTAGGGATCACTGTACTTTTATGCAACCCTATTCCTCACCCTCACTGAGATTGCATCTAGCACCTACTATTATCTTAAAGATTAAACATGGACATTTTCACTTGCATGAGACTTTCAGGATCAGAACTGAGACAAGTGGACGCTAGGACAAAGTTCACTGAAGTCAATATAAAACTTCCTCCTGGTTATAATAAACCTTGAATCGGCCCCCAGCCTGGCTTAGGAATGAGCTTATTCAGTGGCAGAGATACGAATACACCAAAGTCTTTGATTCCCATGTCTAGTTCATTGGACTACTGAGGAGCTTTCAGTTTCTATCAGATTATATTCCAGACAAAAAACATTGGGACTAGAAATGAACTTTGGCAATTACCCACTGTAGTAAAAGCTAAGCAATATCAATGGTTAATTTATCCAATGTAAAACTCTTATGAGAACTGATAGGTATGCTTTCTGATCTGATGAAGAATATAAATAGCTCCACCCAGTACTTTGTAATTTCAATTCATAGTTTGCTTGTATTGAAAAAACTTAGAACAAATGAGCATGTAAATAGTATACAAAGTTAATTAGGGATGATATTACTTGCTTCTTAACAAATGATCCCCTCTATTTCCTGTACCTACTTAAAATACTAAAAAGCATTGAAATCTCATTACACCGGGATTTGGTAATAACATAATGAGAAAAATATTAAATACATGGCAGAAAAAGGAAGCACCTGCATTGTTTGCTACCATGACAGTGAACAACAGAATCATCCAATAATCTATTCTGTCTGCAGGAGCTGTCTGGAGGGCATCTGGTCCCAGCCCCCGCTCAGAATGGGGTCAACTTTGCAGCTGTGTTGGCTTGCACAGGGTCTTGGCCAGCTGAGCTGTAAACATTTCTGAGGACGAAGACTCCACAGTGTCTCTGGGCACGTGTTTCAATGATACATACATACATACATACACACTGTAAATACAATATGCTCATGAGTGAATGTAATGTCAATGAAAACTTTTCAAAAATAATTTGAAGGTCAGAAATAAAGTGAACAGCCCTCGCGCAGTGATTTCTTACAGATCTGGAAAAGTCTTTAAGCAACACTAGCAGCGCTATGACTCAGTAACACAGGATAACATCTCATAGCCAGGATTTTCCTGCTGATATGACTAGAGGTTCTTGCAGCTGGAAAATCAACCATTTGCTTCCCCCTTCTCTGTCTCCCTTAGAAAGTACAATGACTGGAACTTAGAAATGGTTAGTGGTTTGTTGTGTCTTTCAAAGTAAGGATTTGGGTCAGTTTTTTAACTCAGATTGCCTATGGCTTTTACTGCAAATGGCCCAATTTGTAAAAAGTTTGAGTACTTCCCAACATCCACAATGTAGGAGTGGCTAATATTTAGTCCATTTGAAAATCAGGCTGTATTTCTATGTGGGTAACTTTTCTGGGTTAATGGAATTAGCTGCAAAATACTATACATAGAAATCAGGAGACAAAGGCATGGGATTTTTTTCAACCAGTAGAGGAAAAAAAATTTGAAAAAGTATTTTTGAGTGTAACGATCCAAAGAATCCAGCTTAGTGCAAAAATACATCGCTAATGTGGTGGTTCTTCAGATCAGGAAGATGAAAGAGTAAATTTTCAGATGTCAAGGTGCAAGCATGCAGATATTTTATTTATTCCACCAGTTCGTGGTTAACAGCACGTAGTGCTGTAACATTGCAGCAAAAGATCTTTCAGGAGTCTGTAGACTTTTTTTTTAACTGTTATCAGATCAGTGCACATCAACAAATGTATGGTCTATACAAAGATAGAAAACTACTGTTATATTTTTCATATATAGTAACATAAGATGTGTGTATTTCCAGAGGAGTGAGGTGAAATATAATCTGCTGAGATCCCCCATTACAAAAATGAAGGCACACATACAGCTTAATTCTACCTGCTACACTATAGTAAATGGCAAAGTATATTTTTGGAGAATATTTATTTCAGATACTTTGGAAAACTTAAGAGAGGAATAAAAAGAAATAGGAGAAGGTTCATTTTTTGTCGGAGTTAGTGCAAATGCACTGCTGTAGACTGACATTGATTTTGAGATATGCAAAAGAACATGGAAATGCTTGGAGACACGATAAAGATTTTAAAAACAAGTCTAAGTCACAACTAATCAATGCAAATACAATAAAAATTCATCATGCTTATTATTTGTACATGAAAATATACTTGTCATCTTCATCTTCTTGTTTTATTTGCTTCTATAGGGAAACAAATGAACAAATTTGCAGTAATAGTAGGCCACAGAAGAATCACAATCAGAATTATGCTTCCCTTGAAAGCTCCTTGGTGGCCATTTGGAAACATATTGCTGTTCGTGGGGTGGAAAAGGAGAAAGAAGCAGAGGTTTGTGAGTATAAAGAATTTTTAAGGGATTTTAAAAAGAGGGCTATTTCCGTCAATCCCAATTTCATCACTATTGGTAAAGTATTCCAAGGTTTTCTTTTGAGCTCATGTCCTGCAGCAAAACTGTGAGAAGTTGATTACTAAGACATCTAAAATAAGACAACTTTAAACCTCATATCCTGAAACCCCACACATTGTTACTAACCTTGTGCTTGGCTCTTGTCTCTTAAAAACAAAAAAAAAATTACACATTTGAAGTCTCCTAGTTGTGTAAACTCTGTCTGGGGGTGAGAACAGAGGGCAAGTGAAGATTTCAAACAACTAAATAAGAAGAAAAATATTTACAGAATGTAAATCCTTTTGGCTTTTTGACTGTAAAAAAGGTGCGAGACTTTCAAATGTCAAACCTTAAACAAAAAAATTGTTCAGATTTGCACTAAATCATGCACTGGTATCCTCTAATTAGTGTGAATCATAACTTCTATCAATTTTTTCTAGTACAGTGCTACTACAGAAATGCAAGGGTTCTGCTTTTGTTCTTGAACACTGTTGTTTCCATGTTCATGAATTTGAAAAGGACAGTCTTGTTTGACATGGATGTTCTTGTTAAATGGGAGCTTGGTGCTTGTAATTGTTTATGCATACTCTCTGCTAAGTGGTGGGTGTACCAGCCTTTTTTTTTTTTTAGAGAACAATTAATAATCTAAGGATCTTCGGCATTAAAATGGTAAGATTATCATGTTTCCTGGTTAGCATTCAGCTAACTTGAAGCTAGCTCAAGAAAGAGGGGAAAGCATGCAGATGATGATTCCTCTCATTTACTTTAAGCAGCTCTAGCATCAGTCTTACCCTGGAGAGAGCAGTCTCACCTCAGTGCTTCCAGAGACATCCTAAGCTCCGAGCAACATGGGACAACTGTGAGGTCGTTAATGCCAGGTGGCAGTAATCCTATCCAAAGTCTTATCCAAATGCTATCAGCTCATCCAGCTGAGGATGCAATAAGTAGTAAGGGGAGCTGGTAATGGGCTGTGTTTTCCTGGCAAGCCCAGGTCTGTGGCTGGGAATCCTGAAAGATCCTTTGGCCAACGGTAAATGTGACCGTTTACTGCTGTATACTCACCCTTCCAACCCCCACTCTCCCCAACACTTTTTTTTTTTGTAGTGGCATCTGTGGCACTCTTGTGGGAAATAAAACAGAGCTATTTTATTGAGGGATGAAGGGAGGGCTGAGCTGCTTGCCTCTGGCTGGCATCAAAGAAGTTGTGGGTGCCCTATCCCTGGAAGCAGTCAAGGCCAGATTGGATGGAGTTTTGAGCAATCTGGTCTAGTGGACCATGTCCTTGCCCATGGCAGGAGGGTTGGAACTAGAAGATTTTTAAGGTCCCTTCCAACCCAAACCATTCTATGATTCTATCACTCAGTGCTCTGTGCCCCATAGCAGCTCTGTATGGCTGTCACTGCTGCCCTCTGTGTCCGCCCTGCTGAGGGAAGCTCCTGCTGCCTGATTTCCTGGCCTGACACAAGCACACCAGTGTGTGCCCCTGGCAGGGTAGGCCACTGTGCTGAGGCCATACACCAGCTCAGCAGTGTTCAGTTTTCTTCATCACTGTGAAAGCTGGGGGCAGGCAGCATTTCTGAGCACTCCTGGCCAGTTGAGGGCAAGCTGTTTCCTGCAAAGGAACTTTAAAATATTTTTTACATTACCCTTCTGCATCCTAGTATTTCAGGGCGACACAGACTGGCCCTTTATTTTTTTTGCTCCACACTTCTTACAACCGTTCTCTGAATTGCTTTTGCAGCCACAGGCTGAGTGGGAAAGCAGCCACGGAGGGTGGGTGTGGGCACACCGGTATTTCAAACTTTGCCAGTGTAATGTCCATGCAAAGCAGCCATTTTCCTTGTAACTTGCTTTCTAGAGCTGTAAGAAGAAAAAAATTCCTAGGAATAGGAAGTTGGAGGACTTCTCTTTTTCCTCAAGGAAGGAGGACAGAGGGAACTCAAAAGAGAGAAATCCCCAAGAACATGGCTTTGAACCACACATGTCTCATCTTGCTCTCTGGATGTTGTTCAGTGCCTGTGCTTTCTGCTCACCTGAAACTCCGACCTGCAGCATGTTATAATCTCCTCATTAACAAGCAGAAGGGACTGCACTATTCTAGTTTTACACCTGCACGCCTCATTTGGAATAGCAATAATGTGGTGATTAGTCTAAGCAAAGTGTATTTTAAAGTGGCTGATATGTTCTCTAATGACAGGCCAAACACCTACTTTTTATCACTTATATCTATCTGCAGCTCGTATAAATTACCATGCACAATGCTCTCTTTCCTATGAGATATATTATTGTCTCCTTTAACTCTGTGTAAATATCTTCACTTTGTGCCAAGTTATATCTAATGACTCAAAAACTTTACCTCACCTATGCTGTGGTAAAGTCTTCCTTTCTAATAACATAAAAAAAGAATAGTGAATTTGCCATCAAATTTATATTAGCAGGGATGATATGCAAGGCAGAGCGAGTTACAGAGCCCTCCACACTGTAAGCTTATAAATTAATAATAGTTCACTCCAGCTATGTTTTCACTGTTTCAGACTCATTACTACTATTTTTATTCCAATAGGTGATGCTGCATTGAAATCTAAATAAATTTCAAAATTTATGTTAATCTTTATGTCTTCCTTGAATTTATTATCAGATTATTATTCATGCAAATTCTTATGTACAATCTGAAGAAAATGTTTCTATTTTGAACAATAAAAACAGCTATTGCTAGAGGATAATTGCTGGCTGCTCTGTGAGTTTTAGATTTATTTGCAGAGGAGGTTTTAGGTTTTGCATTTGTTTGGGGTTATTTTGTTTGGTTTGTTTTGGGTATTTTTTTCCCCAGCACTTTCTGTAATCATGGTTTTAAAACCAAGCAACACAAGCTTCCGGGAAAGGAACATTCTGTGTCAATGAGACCCATTCCTTTATGTTACTTGTGGCTCTGTCATGCAATCCTTGCACAAATTTATAATGACTTATCTAAAAACAAGTTGTTCCAAAAACCTAGTGCTGGAAGGATAGGAAATCTCATCTCCATCCTAAATTTATTCACGGCTTGTTTTTCTCTCATTGATGTCTATTAAAAAATGACATTTTCTCTCCAGGCCTTAGATTTGCTTAACATGACAGTGCAAAACTCTTTTAATCACCTTTTTTATTTTCAGCAGTCTTTCATTATTCCTTCATTATGTTGATACAAATTCAAACTCTTTTTTCTCTCAGACAGAGAACTGAATGCTTTATTTCACACTGTGCCAGTCTTCTACAAGGGAATCTTGCAAGGTAATATTCTTGTATGTCTTAATATCACATCTCTTTTTTTAGAGAAGCATCTCTGTAAGTTCATTGTCACTCTGGCATCAACTTGAAGACTCAGATCTTTTCACCTCAGTGCTTGTTTCCAGTTGACAAACACTTCAGTTATGGGATAAGTTCATGATGGCAGCTCCCACGATTCCGTCTGCCAAACTTCATTCTGTTGCAATTTCATGTCCACAAGTTCTTCCGGTTTGTTTCCCTGGTCTTTCCCAAATTAGTGAGCTCAGCAGGTTTAATCAGAAATTTTAATCTCTACACTTCTTTCTATTCTGTCTGGGACAAAAATGCATTAAGTTATGTGTGCCCTCCTTCACCCCCCTAAATAAACCCAAGGTGATGTCAGAAGCATTTCTTGCAACAGAATCCTTCCAGCTGAAGGTCTTCATCCATGTCTTTTGTTGTTGTTGCCATTTTAGTAATTACTTAATTACCGCTCTTCTTCAAAACTAAAATCTATGTGAGTTAGTTGCTTTATCTGTCAAAGGAGGAGTAGGAACATAGAAATACCCAAAGTTCCTAGTGGACTACATTTTTGAGGCTTTGAAAAATGTGTTTTGTGCTGGTTTTGTTGGGATTTTTTTAAATGAAAAACTCGTTACCTCTCTATAGACTGGAACTGTTTTTCCTGGAAGTTGATGAAGGTTTTGTCATTGATTTTAATTGTACTCTAGGATTTGATGCTGTCTCCAAGGAAATAAACAACAATGCCCAAATGAGTAATGTTTAATTAGATTTTCTATGCAGTTATGAACACAAAAAACATTAGATACTTGATTTATCTTGTTCTGAATTTAAAAAAAACTCAGTTTTTTATCTATTTGCATCTTAGAGACAAATAGATATCCCCTCTCCCCACCATGTTTTGAAAAACAGACCTGAAGAACTATCCTTTGCAATTAGGTAACCAAATTAATCTCTGAAGTTTGTGGGAGGTTTATGTACAAGATCATATCCACGCTGGGTTTTTTTGTTCTGTGTTGCAACAACCTGTGCAGTTTCCAATCACATCAATATTTCCAAACACAACTGCTTTGGCCTAAAGCCTATGTCTGTTTTTATTTATTAAATTTTGTATAGGATTTAATTATTTTTTGGAAATAATTAATTAAATTTTAAATGCATTAAATAAAAGTAATTAATAAACTTCTGAATAAAAGAAATTAATTAGTTGATTTGTACTTCTACCTCTGAATACCATATTCTTGATTTTAGATGTAAAAATGACCAGCAGTTTTAGAATTTTAAAAAGGCTGGATAGCCCAAAACATACTTGATTTCTAAACTATTGAATAAGGATCTTTTAAATAACAGGTGCTGTTAGGCACTTTTAATAAATAAAACAAGCAAGTTGCCCTGAAATACCCTAATACATACAATTTACAGTTCCAAAAATTCACTTTCAAGATCCTGCCTCACTAAATATCATTTGTCATCATGATTCAGTGGCCCTGACCTAGTTCAGTACCTTTACGTATGAAACAGCTGCTCCTCTGTTTTGTCTTCATTCCTGCAAAGACATAACATTTTCTCTTCCACAAGGTGTGGAAAAATTGCTCTTTTGTTAGCATAATTTAGACTCTCTTGAATATTTCAATGATGGAAAGAAAAACTTATGCCTGTAGTTATAACAACAAAAGAAGTGGGTTTTAAATTTCTTTGCAAAATGAATATTTTCCAATAACAACTTAATGCAGAAATAGTAATGGTATGTGAACACTGAAAGCATGCTAAAAAATCTGTGGACTGCAGTGTATTATGTCTGACTAATGTAGGGATGGGAAACTAAAGAGGCTTAGAGGATTTCAGTTTCATTTCTATCCATTCACAGTGAATGACCCAAAGATCTTTCCTCTGTGTGCATTCTGAATAGGCTAATGCAGTATTGCGTGGTGTCACATTATCCCCCGAGAAGGGATTCAGGAGCATTTGCCTTCCCTGTACTGAAAGGGGAAAGAGGCCAAGAGCACTGCTGGGAAGGGGATTGCACCTACAGGCAGTTCCTCATTTGGTTCTACAGACTTTCTGCCCTCGAAGATGCTAACTCTGCTGAAATAATTGGAAATAAGCGGCTGAAATAACTTTAGTTATTGAATAAATATATTTGGGTACCCCTGCTCAATTTGAAGACATCCCTGTATGTATTCTTCTTAATAGATAGCACTGAAAATACCACAGTGGAATTCTTTCACCTACTACCCCCAACACCTGGATCTTCTCAAGTCTCAAGGACAAAAACTGCCTAAATGATAGATTTTTTTGTGTGAAGGGAAAACAGATTTTTTTATTGTTGTTCATTTGGTTTTCATCCGAGCTCACTAAAAGCTATCCTAAAAAACCAGAATAGTTCTCACAGCTAGCTGATTTTCATAGATCAAAAGCAGGAAGCTCCCAAGGGTCCACAAGTTGGGGCAGAAATGTTTCTCACTCACTTGTGGATGTTATCATTTGCAATGCACATTAGGTTTCTAGTATGTGACACCACCTTGTCCTACCCTGATTGCATCATTGCTGGTGTGTGGAATGGGAAGAAGACTGTTCACAAACCACCATTCCCCAAGAAAGTTGTCAGCATTCCCAAAATATGTTTATAAGCATTAACAAGACTAAATTTAATGAATCACGATAGCCAGAATTGTGTGAGCAAAAGGGTGAGGCTTTGAGAGATCCCGGCAGTCCGATGAATCAGAAGTTGGCTTCACCTAGGCTTTTTGCTTCCACAAACATGAAAGATACGGCAGTGCAATTATTCCCACACGGTCCTTCGGACAAGCTGTATTCTGTGTCCTGAAAACCCTCACATTGGGGCTGACTTCTGACAGATACCCATGTGGAGGAATAAAGCACTCCTAGATAAGTCCATGCACAAGCAGACAAAGCCTTACTCCTGTACCTCGAATATCCATGCTGCTTTGTATTCTTTCTCACAGTTTTTTGCAACCCATCAAGGTAGCACGAACTAGCTGGAATAACTGGAATGGATAAATACCATCCAGCTTGCTAGGACAAGTGAAAATCTCATGCCTCCCAGGAAGGGCTGCAAGGAGTTGGAATGCAGACCTTCTTTCCAGATCTGGAAAGAGCATTTCCAGAGACAATATCCACACAGAGCCTTGCATATCAATAAGTAACACATTTAAGATAATTGTGGTCAGATATTTTGATTTCAATTTTAACAATTGGTCTGTTTTATCTACTCAGAGGAAAGAAAGAAATGATAACGAAATGACAGCTGAACCTTACTTTCATTTGAGATTTCTTTATACTTGTATATTACATAGTTCTCAGATAATACTTTTAATGCTTTGCTCTATTAAGGCATTGGTTAAGGGGCATTAATGATCATTTTCATTTTTTTCTAATTTAACATGCTTACATGCATGTTTGCACTGCTGCACATTTATTCTGGTTTTGCTTTGTTGTTCAGTAGTTGAATTATAACAATTTTTTAACCAGGTCCATGTGTATAATTCCCATGTATTTTGTATTCATCTTCAGCTAGAGTTTAACTAAGATCACTAGAATATGGGAAGTAGCTGACTGCTGCAAATCAAGTAGTTCCACTCAAACTGACCTACTGTGTCAAGGCAGGGCAAGCAAAAAGTAAAATCTTCTCCAACACCGTTCCTTTATCAGCTGAAACTAAGACATGGACATCAGAGAAATATGCATTTCTGAAACTCTACAATTATGGAATGTGAGGTTTGAGTCTAAGAGGGATTTAACTCATGCCTTGGTCATGTACTTTTTTCCCACTGAGCGTGAATTTTGTGTGCATAAAACGAAGGAAAATCAAACATCCTGAGTGGTGTAATTATGATGTGCTGTCAAAGCTGGCACATGTTTGTGGTTTATAGAGCCTCCTTCTCAGTGTAATCATAAATGCGTCCTCCTGGAAAAAAGCACAGAGAATAGAGAACACTGTTTTCAATGCAGACTGATAGGAAAAATAATTGAGAAAAAACCTAATTTACTTGTGTCACTGCCAAGTGTAGCTTTTGTATTTTTGCATCTCTGTGATGTATCAGTTATAAAGAACAGTAATTAGGCAGACAACTATGGTCATAAATCTTAAAGTGATAGTGACAATGCTAAAGTAAGTTACTTTCATTTAATAATATAATCATCACTCTTCTGTCATTAGGGTCACTGTGACAGGAAGTAAGCAAAAGCAAAAAATCCCACTGCTTAAAATTCTTGGGGGAAAAGGTATGATCTTCTGTTTTATGAACGAATTTATCCTAGGATTTTGAACTCCTCCCTTTTTATTAATTTCCCCTTGAAAAAAAAATCAAGAAACTAAATAAAAATCCTCAAAGTAATTCTAAACATTTCTATTATTCCAAATGAAGGAACTAATATTTATGCAGCCTGAAAAATTTTGACCATTTAAATAAATGTGATTTTAAATGTCACATGTAAACCTTCATTTCAAAGAGGGGAACTAGATGGACATTTTTTAAACATAGGTTTATTGACAGAAGCAGAATATTTTTGTTTGGGAAAGAATTAATTATACAGAAAATATAGACACTTTGTTCCTCCATAGGTCTCCTGTAGGAATTTATGTTGACATTGCTGTAGTTTTTTTTATAATACTTTTATAATTCTCCTGGTCTACTGGCATATGTAGGCAAGTGATAAGGAAGAGTTATATTCCTAAACTGCCTTAAAATCAATGCAAAGGTGAGTGACTCTCCATTAATATTTGGTGTTTCTGAACTATAGCACATAGTACCCTAAATTAGCAAGATCTGGACCTGAAACTTGGATAATATTTTAAAATATCCTGCTCCTGGATCCTAACATGTCTGGTTTTTTGTTTCCTAATAGCCCCTGTGTGGATGTGTGGATTTCTTTCAAATACTGTCTCTGAAACAGCTGTCAAAGGACTTGTTGCACATCACATCAGATCCTCTTGCCATCATCAGCTCTCCAAATCTAAAGTATGTCTAGTAAAATAGTGTGTAAATAGCTCATAATTTATTCAAAACTGGAATTTACCAGGACAATGAGAGCTTGCAATTTAATTAAAAAAGAAAAAAAGAAAAAAAGAAAAAAAAAGAAAAAAAATAAAGAGGAAGAAAACCCTCAATCACAAAGCCCAGCAGTGCTGGACAATGGATATCTCTTCCTGTCCTGAGAACAGACACATCGTAGTTGACATCGTTGCCCTCAGTGACCTCCTTCTTCCCATAAGTAGGGTAGGATATGTGCAGTCAGACTGGGTGGTGAAGACGAGTGGGGTTTGCCACCAAGCCATACAATCCTGCTAATGCAGGCATGGGACACAAGGCTGGGTACCACATTGGTGCAGCTGGTCCTCCTTCACTGTCTCAAAGCCAGGGCAGGTCACGGGGTGTCCTGAGAAGGGAAGGAAAAGCAGGCTCAGTCCTCATCTAGTCCTTGGCTGTCTGCTGGTGATATGGTTAGGAGAAGGAGTGATCCTAGTCAATCTGTTTGATGAAATCTTTTTTCTCCAACAGGACTATAGTAGGGAAAGACAAGATTGGTCTCTTCAGCCCTTGTAACATACTCTAGGTAGAGTGGTGTTAAACTGGCAGTGGGGGAGGCCTGGAAATCTCCCAGGAATCAGAACAGCTGAATAGGAACCTCATTAAGTGAAATGCTTCTCTTGAAGCTCCAGCAGCTAGAAGAGAGGGGGGAAAATTGAGATCTTCTTTAAGTATGCAAAGGGCATCCAACTACATGAAACATCTGCCCTGGCTGCAGCTCTGCACCCAGGACAGAGTGGGAGGACACAGCAGATGACCACGCCACTCATGGATCCCAAGCCAGCAGCTCCAATCTGTGCTGAGCCTCTCCCTCCTGTTTCAGGTCTAAGCTTATGGTGAAAACAAGGTCTGACTTCTCAGATGAAACACTCTTTGTATTCCTTCTCTGCAAATAGAGACCAGTATATGGTGTGCAGGTTATTAAGCACCCATAAGATTTATACCATGGCGGTTACAGAAATTCATTCCCAGTGACGTCAAGGAGGGAAAAAAGAACACATTTCATAACTGTCAAGCATCAAGTAATTTTTTCCTATAAATGTAACTTTCTTCACTTTTCTGTTGGTTTCAGACAAAATATCAGATTATTTGCATAAGAAGTTCAAAATGTTAGTGCCACTATGTCTTAAATAGTTTGAATAGCTCTGATGAGGAGAAGAATCATCCCAGTACTTCTGAGCAGACTGCAATGAAAGGATGTTGAGAACAAATGCATTTCTCAAACTAGTGTTGCAGATTTATAAATGTGACTAATGCCAAATACTGTAAATGAAATTAATATGGAAAAATCAATTGAAAAGAGCTTGAAAGTTCTATAGCTTTCAAACACTGCAGCTGAAATAAAGATCAACCTGAGAAAGATTGCATAAATGATTTCTAAAGTAATTTTTACAGCTGAGTGCTTTCAATATGCCAATGCTATGGAGCTAATCTGAATATAAAATATGTTGGATATTCCAGTACTGCATATCAGGTCATAAATAAGTACAGTAAGCATTGAAACTATAGCAACAGGGTACTCTTTTTTTCCTGTGGAGGGTCAGATGAATCATAAGAGTAATAGCTTCATTGTTTGTGGTTTGAACTTTTAGAGTCAAATCCCGTGCCACTGAGATCAGAAGGAGCTTTGTCTATGTCTTTGGGAGAACTAAATGTCAAAAAGATTAAGATAAAAAAAGAGATATCTGCAATCCTTATTTTCTGTCTGGTGTTTTATAGATTTTTGTTTGATCAAGGTTACTGTCACCAAAAAACAAACAAACAAAAAAGCAGCCAGCCTAAAGAAATATATTTCTCTTATTCTTGGGCATCTTTCCTGTGGATTGCAAAAATTTGGTTTTGTTTTCTCTACGTGCCTCGGCACTTCTGGTTCCATCTGGAAGTGGAGATCAAAGCACTGCAGTCCCACAAGCAGGCAAGCTTTTGTCTCTTGAACTGCACTAGGAAGCACTGGAAGGCTGACAAAGAATCATGCTGCTGCAGGGCTGGGGCCAGAGCGCCGCAGAGATGCATGGCTCCAAATTGCTTCAAGGGACACCAGATCACGTTTTGGAAGGCAGATGTTTAGGTGAGCTGCACAAACATACCTGGACAGCTTATGGACTGGTTTTGTACTTTCTCATAACACATAGGTTTTAGAAGGAGGGGCCCCTTTTCAAGCAATCTATTATAGTAATCAGACAGAAAGCAGAGGAGAAGCTCATTGAAGTTAACTGGCAACATGCTGTGCACATTATGAGACCTCACTTCCAGTAGACTCATAAATTCCAAAGTATTTTGAATGGGACTGTATTGAAGAACAAAGCAAAATGGGCTGCATTTAAACATGATTCCATTTCTGTTCTTCCCTTCTCAGAAGGTTGGTAACTTCTGAATTAGAGTAATATTATAGCTTCTGGTTTGCTGCAATTAGTCTCTGTTCTGCTTTCACACACAGAGTGTTGAAAAGGTCACTCCACATATGTAGCTGTCCACATCACGCTGAGTGTCTCTGTACATGTATGTCTAGCTATAGATGTGAATTTGTTTCTACAGAAGGGAAAAAATATTAATATCCCTTTGATTTTTTTTTTTTCAGGAACTCTTTAGAAAATGTTTTAAATATGTACTTAGCTGAAGGTGCACATTAGTTTGTGCTTAGGAATACAGATCACACACAGCTAGCATTACTCTTGTTGATCCCTTTTTAGAGGTATAAAGAAACATGAAATGAAATATGGAATGAAATATTGGTACCAAGTTACATTTTAAAAGTCAATCACTAGTTTACCTAATCTGATAAGTTTAATTCCCTTGCTAAAGATGCAAAGATAAAACACAAAGTTTCCCCTGATAGGGAAAGAGAGAACTGCATGAAAACCAGCTTTTTCAGTTCACTCAGGGTTTGGATTAAAGTTACAACTGTGAGCTGAACTAACAGCTTGCAGCTGCCAAAAGGGGGAAGTCTTGCTCTCTGCACTTCCCTGCCTGAGCCTTTCTTTCCTTAGCCACCAACCAGCCAACCCTGCAGACAGTGATGGCATCCCTCTGACCAGGAGAGAAGCTAGCTTAATCCCTGCCAAAAAAAATCTTGTTTTCCTTTGGGAAGGGGAGGGAACTCCTTTTTTTATCCTTTCTTTTTATTTTTTGGCCATTTTAGTGAGTCGAATGAGCTTCCTCAGCAGGCAGAGAAGTGCTAAAGCTGGCTGCTGGGTAGACAGGAGCTGAGAAGATGGGGATGAACAGAGTAGATGGATACCAGAGAAGCAGGGTTTCCTCCCCTTCTGTGGTGCAGAACCATTAATTCCACTTTGGCTGTTTTAAAAAATCATAACCTTACAGCACAAAGTGATCAGAACAAGCAGTTTCATCCAAACCTCAATTTTTGCTTATTATATGGGCTTTTGCACCAAGACAAATTATTAAAGTCAAATCTCGCAAACTTCTTTTACATGACAAAGACGTATTTTTTCTGAAATTATTTTTAGGTTTTTATTTTTGAATGAAATGAATACAGAGTTTCAGATGAAATATCATCTAGAAACTTAACATTTGAGTTCAAATGCATCCTCTGGTATGTGCACATGTGAGATTGCAAAGAAATTGTGGGGTGATGCAGGGGCTTTTGAGATCTTTTTAACATTTACTTTCCTCTCCTCTGCTGTTCTTTCTCCTCTGATTCATTTGAATATGATGCTGGGTCCTGGATGAAGGCTAGCTTATGAAGTCCAGCTAAGCGCTAGTCTCTTTCCAGATAAAACAGAATCTAAGTATCTCCTGATCTTGACTGGCTGTATAAATCCAAAATTACTCCAATGAAATTGGTCAGCTGAAAGATCTGGCTTTCCTAATTCTTCTCTGTAGTATGGTAACTTGGATAAACCCCTCAGGACCAATCCCTCTCTGTACTGGATGTGATACAAGTATGTAATGATGGGTATGAAAACTCATGACTGCTTTTCCATGAATTTTGGCTGCTTGAAGTGAATGCCGACACTCAAAAAAATTGGATTAAAAAAAAGGTTAATCCAGTCTCCAGACTTACCTGTAGTCTAATACAAAAAGAACAAAGCTGATCTGTCTGAAGAGATTCTCAGTGGGGCATGTCGTATTAAATTCAATTTGGTATTTGCTGAGACCTTCTGGCCCTGAGCTCTGGCACAGAGAAACTGTACCCTGCCACCAGACAGGGTCTCTGTAAAGGGATGGGGGAAGGAAGCAAGTGAAGACGTGGGACTAAAAACATTTTTATATTGTTTTGAAACTGAAGTGAGGTGATTATTAAGTTTTCCATGAGTCATTTGGCATTACTAACACAAAATCTTATATAGCACTTTACTCTTTAGTTTACCCTTTCTTACTCTTCCAAATTTTCTATTCTCAAGCAAGATAAGTCATTTAACTCAAAAATGGATACCACCAGGAGACTGACCTCCCAAGCCTGGCAACCTTTCCTCTTGGAAGGTTGGCTGAGATTGCATGCCATGAGAACAAGGATTACAGCTTCCCCCCACAGCCATAGCACAGCTCAGGGTTCACAAAGGCAAGGAAGGCAGGGAGCTGCCTGTTACAGAGCAAACCTCCACCACTGCTGGTGATGGTGGGTCCTGCCAGCACTGCTGTTCTGGTGACAGGACCCAGCAAAGGCAGCACAGGTACCTTCACTTATTCTCCACTGTTACTGTTCAAGAGTCTTTTGTGGCTCAGTATGGACATGCTGTTTTCCCTAACTTAGATACCTACAGGATCTCTCCCTTTTTCTCAGAACCTCCCTCTCTCTCTCAAGGCTGGCTGTTTGGATGCTGTAGCACTGCTGGTATCTGTCTTCCAAGCATGCAATCTCCCTTGTCCGGAAAGGGTTTTAGCAAGGCCCCCATGAGTGATGCCATATCCTTTCCCTGCTCCCAGGCTGTGAACATCTTTTTCTTTCCCACTCTCAAACCAGACCTTTACAGCTGAAGAGCTGGGGAAGGACAGCCCCAGCCTCTTCTCTCCCAGAGGTAGAGCCTCACTGGGTGGAAGCCTCCAGTGCTTGCCCCAGAAGAGGTTTCTGGCTTCTTCCTAATCCTAGCCTGCTAAGGATAATGCCCAATGTCCCTGGTTGCCGTCTCCTTTATCTTCTTAGATCCCACAGCTAGGAAAGAGATGAGAGAGCATTGTGAACAGGATAAGACAGGGAATTTCATTCAGTCCAAATACATCCAGATGAGGCTCTGCAGAGCTTTGCATGGCAGCAGGACCAATAGTCCCATCTGTCAGTTCATGGATGATAGGTAAAGGAACAGTGATTCTTACGTTCTCCTGATGGCCTAAGTATATAAGGGGGGATTTAAGATGTGTAGAAAAGGTCCCACTCTGTTTTAGAGCAACAGATACAATTGGAAAGGACAAGTTTTTTCTGGAGCATCTTTGGCTGGTATCAGTACTCTTGACTGAAGGCGATTGTGCATTGCTTTGGGTAACCAAGCTACTGTCACCATATTAGCTGGCGTGGAGGTTTCTCCGCCCTGTGGGATGGCTCCCCCTCCCCCTGGGAGGACCCCGGGGGAGGGAGCAGGGAGCATGCGCTGTATGTTATCTCTGCCCTGGAGTCCCATGGCTTTTGATGTTTGCTCGGAGCCTGGGAATGATGCAGGCAAGCAGAAATAAACATGTCTGAAACACCTATGAAAAAACCCCTTCCTTATTCTTTCCTGCTGGCATAACTGTCTCTGGGAAGGTTGCAGAGAACGGACTGCAACATATGGTGGGAGAATGCGAGCAACCTAACGATCACTCCCTGGAGACAGTGTAACATCTCAGCAAAACGACTCTGAATAGAAGACCTCAGGAACCCAGGGAGCAGACCTTTGTTTTGCTGTTTTCTCTCGGACTATGGAGGGATGGTGGGAATCATGGCTTTCAGAGACACAAAGGGAACTCTATCTCAAAATGGAAGATATTCTTGCACAGGAATACACGTCTGGTGACTTCACTCAGATTCAAAAGGAACTGAAACATTTCTTTGATTGGTTGTTTAAGAATTTTCTTTATGCTTGTCAGCGCTTACTTTTCTTGAAAGAATTTTGGGAGGAGGTTTGGACAAAGTTAATGAAGCAAGCAGAACATGTACCAATGGGAGAATACATCCGTGAATATTTCACTCTTATTGAAGCTCTTATGGTACACCAACATCAACAGCACAGACACAGACCTGCAAAAGGAGAAATCATTGTAACAAAGGTTTTGGGGTCTGTGAAGTGGTATAATGTGAAGCAACACTATGGATTTATCATAAGAAATGACACCAAGGAAGATGTGTTCATCCATAGAACTGCGATTAAGAAAAACAACCCAGAGAAGTGCCTCCAGAGCATGGGATATGGGGAAATCGTGGAATTTGACATAATCCAAGGAAAAAAAGGTCCACAAGCAGACAATGTAACAGGACCTGGTGGTATTCCTGTCAAAGGCAATAAATATGTTCCAAATTGCGATCATCCCAAACAAAATCCTCATTATAAACAACCCCTATAGTCTCCCTTCCGCCATCCTACCTTTTCCTTTTATCCTATAGTTCCTACCCCGTTTTTTCCCCCCATGGTTTGCCTCCCAAAACTATGCTTTTCCATACCCTTACCACACCAAACCATTCCCTCAAAATTCCCAAATACCTAGTGGGGGTATAGAGGGAGGGAAGGAAAGGAAAGAATTAACTATCTCTGTTAGGAATTCCAACAGGCACAGTATTCCCACATGACACTGCTAACATCTAGCAGAGAACCATCCCCTACGGAAGAGACTCTCTTCTGACACAGTTTCCTGATGCCCACTCTGGAATGCTCCAGAAAAAATCTGTTTGGACACTGGGGACTCAGAGAGTGGCTTGCATTTTTTTTTGAAATTGTTTTTGTCATTTTGTGTTTATTCTGTTATTTCAAATGTTGAGCTTTAAAACCCTTAAGAGAAACCTTCTTAATGCTGTGGGGTGGCCCCCTCTCCCCCTGGGAGGACCCTGGGGGAGGGAGCAGGGAGCATGCGCTGTATGTTTTCTCCGCCCCATGACTTTTGGTCTTTGCTCGGAGCCCGGGAACGATGCAGGCGAGCAGAAATAAACATGTCTGAAACACCTATGAAAAAACCCCTTCCTTATTCTTTCCTGCTGGCATAACTGTCTCTGGGAAGGTTGCAGATAACAGACTGCAACAAGCTGGTGTACTGGGCTGAGCTGAGAGAGTTAATTTTCTTCATAGCAGTCTGTATGGTGCTATGTTTTTTTGATTTGTGACTCAAACAGCATTTTTAACACACACATTTTCTGTTGTAACTAAATGGTGCTTGCACAGTGCCAAGATCTTCTCTATTTCTCCTGCCAGTAAGTAGGCTAGAGATAGGCAAGAGATTAGGAAGAGACATAGTCAGACTACTGACTCCAGGGGAATATTCTCTACCATGTTACACCATGCTCAGGAACAAAACTGGGAGAGAGTTTATCAATGGCTGCCATTGAGTGAGGTGATGGGCAGTTGCTTTTGCATCCCTTGGTTTTCCTTTTTTTATTTTTCTTTTTTACACATTAAAATGTCTTTATCTCAATCCACATTTTCTCACTTTTACCTTTCTGATTCTATCCCCCTTAGCTGGCTGCCAACGTTCGCACACAACAGCTGGGTAATGAGTTCTTACCTTGAATACAACTCCCTACGAATGTCTATGCCCTTGTTACTCAGAGACTAGACTGTGATGTGGCTCCAACAAAGGCTGGGATGTGCTGGTGGGAGCATACCTGACGTGTGTTTGTGTGGAAAACATTCAAAAGGATTTAAGTAATCCAAAAGTGCTTTAATACATTCACACTTTTCACTACATAAACTGAACTGGAACCATCAGGATAAAAAAGAAGTTCTGATGGAGAAAAAAGGCAACAGAGGAAAAGGCAGGCATATCAGAGAAAGGCAAACAAAAGTAACGCAGAGTTTCTCTGGGGACCTATATGTTGGCCTGTAAATTTCTGAATGATGATTTCACAGTTAAAGGTAATGAGGGAGTCTCTAGTGGTTCATTGCCTGGAGAAAGAAATTCTGATGCCTCTTTCATTACACAACTGAGACCAAATAAATCTTTAAGCATGCCTTATGCAGGACAACAAGCCACTAAGAAAAAGCAAGCATCAAAGTATCTTTTCTTGCAAAGATACTGGCTGTGACATGGAGCTGTGGTAGGTCGTCTTTCCCTTTGCTGCCCAACACAGCCATTTACTAAGGACTGGATGCTGAGAGGTGATTGCAGGCTCTTCATGCTTTAGATATATCCAGACGCACCAGTTAAGTTCCCCAGCAGTTTGCTGCCACAACTGAGCTTGGGAAATGAAACATTTTCTCATTTAAGCAATGCATGGGGAGCACTCTCTCCTGATAATTCCACCTGCCAGGGAGTGACATGCCTATGTCAGCAGAAGAATAGAGTTCACAGAAATTTTGAAGCCTCTGTCAAAGCTGTTTTTCTCTTTTCTGACAAGCTGCTTTTCTTCCCATCCACATTCTTTGCACAATTGCTTCTCAGAACCAGGCCCCCAACAAGGTATTGTTTGAAAGGGATAAACATAGCAGGGCTGGATTGTTAAACATTTGTCAAGTGTTTGTGATATTTCACAGCTGGCATATAAAATACCTTGTGGAAGGCCCAGGCTTAAACCTTGTTAGCAGTTCTCTGTGGAGTGAAAAAATCCTTTTTGTTCTGAATTTGGCTTCCTCTTTTTGGTCACAGAAAGATAAAATCACAGACACTCAGGGAAGATAATTCATCCACACTCTTTTTTAACACTTGATCTCTTCCCACAATGCACAACTCATTCTTCAGCATCTCTCCCATCCACTCCTGCTCTTACTCTGCTCCAGGAAAGGGCTCAGATCACACTAAGGCACTCTGAGGAGAACAGCTGAGAGCAGCTGGAGAACTTCATTTCTCTTGGCTACACTTGGGTTTGTCCTTCAGTTTCGGCGCTACACTAGTGTTGACTTTGAAATATAGATAAAGCTTTGTTTCCTTTTGATTCGTCTCTATTTCTTCAATCTCAGCACTGGCAGATGCATGCTCTGCTTAGTCCCCTGTAGGTTTTGCAGTCCTGTCACCATATTCACCCACATGGATTGCACCTAACAGTTCACAATGCATCACTTCAGCAAAGGAAAGATGCTGCCACTGGCTTTGTCCCTCTCCTACACCTTTTCCTGCATGGGAAGTAATAAAATTCCTGATAAACTGAGCAACCCATCTCTTCCTGTCCTCAGTGGTTGTAGTGTCAGCTCCAAGTGCACATTGCAAGGTGGCAGGTATTCCAAGAGCTTTTACTCCTTTGAAAGAACTGTGTTTAATGATCAGGCAGCAAAATCCCTGCTCTTACTCTGCTTTTTGTGGGCCAAGAGCAATCTGTCCCTAAGTCCTCTCCTGTGTTTACAGTTTGATAAGAAAGAATATTAGATGGTAAAAAAAGGCAGTTTCCAATGTGTCCATGTTTCCAAATAGCTGGCACATGGTGAGTCCTCTGCCAAAGTGTGCCTACTAGCCTGTTAACAAAATGAATCATGAATATGACTGACTTGATGATCAAATATTTATGGTGGATCTGAAACAAGAATGTCTAGGCCAGTTGCCATGCAGAAAAAAAAAATCTGTAAAGTCATTTTTGTTGTTTTGGTTTTTTATGTTTTCATGACTGGAAGCCCAACAACATACAGTAATTTAATGTCTGGGATTTGGTGTGAGATAATGAACACCATGAAGGTTTCTTCATAGTTTCACTAGCAGCAGTAGCAGCAGGAATGCTGCAGAGTGAGTGGTTTCCTTCTTCTCAGCATGCCTGCTATTAGTGCCCATAAAACTCTCAAAAAATGCTGCAAGGAGATAAACGTAAGACACAATTTTCCTTCCTCCTACCCTTCTATTTTTCAGGCTGGGCAGGAATCTTGTGGTGTTTTCAGTGGAAATACTGAGAGGCAAGTGTTTTCAGAGGGATTTCCATCAACCTCACAAGGACAGGAACATTGCTCTGGCTATTTATCAACAGAGAAAATAAATCCTAATATCTGTGCCAGTCAAAGCACTTGGCACAGGTCTACATTTATCCGAGGATCTGTGTTTGAGGGGAATGGAACTGACACTAGATGGATTTGCTCACCACTAGCACTTGTTTTCTATTCTTGACAACACAAAGAAGGGAGGGGTTATGTACATAAAAAGTTTAAATTGCTGTTCATTTGGACTGCATGAGCTTCCCTCTTTCATTCAGCAAAACCGGCTTTCTTTTGCTGCTTCTCTACTCCCTGGCAGAGAATCAGGGTGGCTGATAGGCCTTGGCCATGTATAAAGGCACTGGCCTTGCAAGAGGCTGTGTGGACTGTGCCCTTCCTCCCACCTTAAGCAGACTGGGAATTCCACAGCATCATGGACTTTCCCATTACAGCAGAAAACAAAACAGAAGACTCCATCTTCTGCCCATTCTATGTGTCATGCAGGAAACTGATGGCAATAGAAACATGCTGATGGACATAAAGCTGTTTATTGGAAACAGAAAAGTAGGACAACCGGAAGATGTTCTACCTCAATGAAGAAATTTGGGAATTGTTTAATGTTGTCTTTTGGTGTATGATCCCGTGGTAGCTCGGATATATATGAAACAAACAGAAGCTTGTCTTCTTGCCTCCTTTGGAAGGTTGCTTAAGAGGTATTCTCATTCTACCTGTGGCTCCAGGGCTAGGGAAGGCATTTGCAAATGGCTTGTGTCATTTTAACAGGTGATACTTTCCACAAGATTTACTTAGAGGAAAGCCTTGAGAAATAGAGCCTTTGAATACTATAATACTAGAGGAAAATCTACTTCCTACAAAGAATTTATAGCTTTCCAAATGGCCTCAATTTAAAAGAAATGAAAAGGGAATATGGTCTATTGGATACAGCATGAAATTAATGCCGAGGAAATCCTTTCAATAAGGGTCTATATATCTTTCAGTTAGCTTGGGCCCAGCTTTCTGTCGATGCTGTCTATTTGCCAGCATCCTGTGAAGATTACAAGATATGTAACACTGAAAATTTGTAGGAAATTTTGGAGTCAGAGTACATGCTTGTCACCTTTGCCTGTCAGTGCATCTAGTCTGAGAGTCTAGGTGGTTTAGTTAGCAATAGTTTTTCTGATGTCTAATAAGGTAACAGCTTCAAGTAAAACCTTTCCAGCTGTTGAAGTGCTCTGACTATCTATTACCATCTGTGGACTTTCTGGTGTTCAAAAGCAACTGAGTTTTTACAGTATCTTTTACCTCAGTGGAAGTGCTAATAGTTTTAGGGGATTGGCTTTTGTTTTGTTTTGTTTTTGTCTGGTTTTAGTTTTCCTGATGAGCTTCAAGCTTTTAGGACCCACACTGAAATATTTTGACCTTGAAACCTCTATTGATCTCCTGAGTCAGTCTAGAGAATAAAAAAGGACAGAAGAAGAATAAAGGCATGTGATTTACAAGTACACAATCACACAATCACATAAGCCTCATTTTCTTAAGAAACAAGACTCAAAAGTGCTGTATTTATACTTGGTATTCCATAATTGGTAATACAATCTCAGCTTCCTGTAATGGCAGTATTAATACATTTTCAATTTAGTTGAAGACTCCTTCCCTCTGTTGTCCTTTCCCAAATATTTTGTATTATTTAATTTCATCCAAAAAGCACCCCCATAATCAGTTCTCATAACCCCAACTAATCAGTTCAATATCCACATAGATACTTTTTTCTAAGCACATCTTAGGAAAAAAATTATTTTTCTCATCTTTGACTTTTCCAAACTTTCTTTCACCAGCAAAAATCCATTGCCAAAAAGAAATTATCCTAGCCATAGGCCATGTTAAAAACGAAATAAAATATACCTTCTCATCAAGAAAGCATTCAGAATATGTCAATTCCACCAGGAGTAAGATGGTCATATGACGTTTGGATGAAGCAGACTTTTCAGAGACTGGAGATCTTGCAAATATAAATCCATTTGGTTTCCATGGATGAACTCATCTGCATGACAGCAGTTCTTGTTCTCCTGGGTCAGTTCCCAAAGATACCAGACTGTAACACTCTGCATCCTGTTTGCAAGAACATTGTGTGAAATTGACTCTGTGAAGCTAAAGAAGTCTTAATCCTTCCAACTATAGATAAGTGAAGGTGGTATGCACAGGTACAAAATTCCTTTGTGTGTTTTTTAGCTCTTGTTTTGGTTGCTGACATCTGTTGCTCTAAAACGGCAGCACTAGGCTTGCAGGCCTAGAAACAGCTGCTCTCCTTCCCAGGAGAGGCAGCAACTTGAGTCTGTTCCTGCTGATAAGGTCAGAAAGCAGCAGAGACGGGATCCCACTGCGCTGTGAGGGGCAAGGGTCTAGTTCAGCAGTGAGGGAAGCTGTTGGGAATGAAGAAGTCAGATACTACTCCTCAGGTGATGAGAAATGTTCTGCCTGTCTGTGTGATGTCAGGTTTTGATTCTTCTCCCACTGTGTTCAGTAAGTACAGGTAGCTGGAATGTGACTCATGCCTGTAACAGGAAAAGTCCTGTCATTTACTGGAAGTTCAATTCCTTATAGGCTGTGGCATAGAAACTGTTTAACAGAGAGAAGACGCAAAGTAGATTGTAGTGAATGGAGTTACAGCGATTTTGTATGAGCTGAAATTTTACTCCTTAAGAAAACCAAAGTGGTGCAAAACCATAATTCCAGCTGCTGGAAAGGGAAGAGACAGAAGCACATTGTCTGTTCTTCTTCCACAGAAATCCCTGACGCACACTTACAGCATTTCTTGGGAGTGAGCAAAATAACTCGGCAATTCAGGACATATAAGTCAGTGGTTCAAAAATCCAGCAGAAGAGCTCGCCATTTGTTTGTTAATTCTTGAATTCAATAGATATTCACACAGAAGTTCTGAGCAGCACACTCAAAGCACTCAGGGAATAACATAGTTCTTACTAGGACTCTAAATCTGGAGACAAAAATTTGTTTTAAATGGTATTTTGTATTAGCAAGGGAAAAAAAGTGTTTCTGGTTTGAAATTTTATATGGCAACTTTCACCTCAAGGGAATGAAAACAAGCTGCGCTATAAACTTTTCAAAACTGGGGTTTATGGAAAAGCTGACAAATCCTTTACTGGAGTGATGTGGCTGGGAGGACTTTAAAAGATTCCCATGGAGCATTATTGATCACGATCACACACTCCTGAGCACTCACACTGGAGACTGCAGGCACAAGTCCCACTGTTTTCAATTACTGTGCCGTCCTGGCGGCATGTCCGGCTGATGGGGCTGTGTCAGCGCCTGGTCATCTGCTGGGTGGGGGCCCCACGAGCAGCCCGAGGTTGGTGTGCTTCCCACCCGGCTCTCTGGACACGTAATGTCACATGTATCCCTGGCCCCAGCTGGGCCAGCAGCCCTGAGCCCCGTCATTTCGAGAAAAGTCTCTTTATACCACCCTCCAGGGGACGGAGGCTTTTCAGGAGAATGAGAGGATGGGGGAAAAAAACCACACAAATTTTGAGTTTCTTCCTCTTTTCTCTGGAATTAAACATCACACATAGATCATGTAAAAGGAACTGGCTTTTAGTGGGCGAACATGGCTTCACTTCTCAGCCTCCTCCATTTGGATTTAAAAGTGAAGCTATGTGATGACGATGGAAGCAACAGCAAAAGCTGGTGATTGGACCTCAGGAAATGTACAGTGGTGTTTTTGTGCTTCTAAATGAGCAACGCTGCTGCTTGTAAAGAACTGAGGTAAAATACTGGCCCCACTGAAGTCCTTGGCAAGCCTCCTACTGCCTTCAGTGGGGCCAAGATTTTACCGAGTCCTGTAAGCCATTAGGCTTTTGCGTTTTTAATGGGTCCACTCCTGCACAGACAGACTGCTCTTGTAAGCAAGCGTTAGCTAGATTGGCTCAGTTACTACACAATTTAAAACTTAAAGGAAAGTAATTTTGTAGTGAAATTAAGGGACTGTAAAAGGAATTTGGCTTTAGACAACTTGCTTCTGTTTGGATTTGGATTAGGCTGCAATCTCCTTGTCTGTTTTTAGAGCACATGTTTCTGCCAGCATCAATAATCTATTTTCCTTAGTGCAAGTGAAAGGCTCTGATGGCTCAGAGGTGTAGTCTGGTATCCAGTACTGCTCTGGATTTCTTCTTTGGTTTAGGAATCAGGCTACAAATAGTCAGAGACTGAAAGCTGCTCCTTAACATTTATGTGCTGTCAACAGCCGATTCATTGACACGTGGGCCAACACACTCCTTCTTTCCCGTCGCTCTTCTTCCAGTCATTCCTATAATTTTTCCTGATCTCCTGAATCAATTCAAAAGCCTTTTTTTACCCACACAGTCCCTCTCAGCCCAATCTAAGCATTAATTTGCACTTGGCACTTGATTGTGTTTTCTTTGGCAATATTAATTCTATCCTGTCCAACAGCATATTAATCAAGCGCTTTCTTGAACTTTTCAGGTTCCCTCAAATATCTGTATTTCCCCCACATACTCAAAAATAAATAAATCAGAACTTTAGATAGTGAACAACACATATATAGTTTCACCTCAGGCCACAGTATCATGTGCAGGTTAAGCTTATACGGGATAGAGGCTGAAGGTGGAGACTACAGAAAAAGTTGCGGAGGAGGAGTGTGTTGGGGTAGCAATCACTCCAGAGAAGTCCATCAAAGATCCAGCAGTAACACTGGGAGAGACTGTATGTGGGGAAGCCCAGCTCTTACTGGCATACGCTGCTGCCCTGGGGGAATGGGTGCTGCAGCCAGCCAAGGCATGGCTCCACTTGTGCTCTCCAAGCAGCTACATTCTGAAGCTTAACTTCTTTCCTCTGAAGTCATCTTCTCCTCCATCCTGTCAAAAACGTCTCCTTTTCCCTTTTTTTCCCCCCTTGCCTCAACATGTGACGGGCTACATTTTCCTCTTATAGGAACTCTGCTTGTCCTTGGCTTATATCCTGAATGGTAAAGCTGTAAAGCATTCCTGGACTTCCCTGAGCCTATGTATGTGCGAAGTCTGAGGCAGGTCCAGCAGGCACTCTTCTGACGTGGCGTTAAGGATGCAGTGCTGCTGGGGGCTGCTTGGAGGCTGCCTTGCGGGAGACACCTCAGAGCAGAGCCCCCGCAGCCTGGAACAATCAAAGATCCTGACGGTGTCACACAGAGTGTGACAGAGTACTTCCTCACAGAGTGCTGGCAACTGTATTCTGCTTCATTTAAACAGTCACTTTATTAAGTGGAAAGAGTATCTCTTGAGAAGGGTCTCTGATATGAAATCTTGGCTCAAAAGTGGGATAAAAAGAATGTTTTCTTGGTAAAGTTAATAGATTATAAAAGGTAGAGCCTACTGTAATGAGAAAGGACCATCAGCTACTCCATCCATGTTAAATATACATAAATTAGGGATTTCATGTGCAATATCCCAGAGGTTGCATCTATTTCAAGGTGGGTAAACCTAAATATTTAATTTAGCCTTATCCAAAACAGCCATCTGTCTCCTTTAGCAATCCCTATGTTAACTAAAGCGACTAATTGTGCTTAATTATGACAAAGTCCCCCTGTGTTGGAAGAGTGGACTGGGAGAGAGAAAGCTGCAAAATGTGCTTCTGACAGGGCAGCTAGGAAAGATAGGAAAGGTGAGGACCTTCATCCATGGAATTCTTCATATGTTCAAAGGCTGGGATTTAACCACTACACCATCGTTTTTGTATATGAGTGTAAGCTCCTGCTGTAACACACTACTGGTCATACACCTTTGTAATTTTGCTGCCAGGGAACCTGACTCAGTCAAACATAAGCTGCGATTTTACAGAGCTGACATGGTGTAAATGTCAGGTGCTTTATCTCTGCTAGGATTTTGCAACATAATAATTATTGCATGCTAATTTACAACCTCCCACCTTTTGGCAGGGAAAGAATGTATGGGAAAAAGTATAAAACCAAATAGAGTGATTGCCCTAACATGTACCGCAAAACCCAGAGTGGAATCAACCTACTGAGCATGCAAGATAAACACAACCATTTAAGTGCAAGGAAAGTTTACCTTTTGTGAATGCATTCGTGGTTGTCATGCAAGGAGCAATATTTGAGTCTAGCTCCAGCAGTGATCATCAGTATCAGAGAATGCCTGGCCGTTTGTAAGGAAGCTTAAGAAAATACCAAAGATTTCTGGAGACCAAAATATGTAAAATGTGTGACTATATCATTCACAGCTGCTTCAAGGTTAATTTCAAAATCCTTAGCACTCTGTTCTCCAAACAGCAACTCTCTTCCCAAAGAACTCAGAGTACTTGACATTTAATAAGGTCTCACCATATGGCCATTTGCACCTTGGCAAACCGAGAAAAAGTACCTCATAATTTGCAGCTTGCACTGTCAGGGGGTAGTGTATGAAGACTGAGGAGAATTAGGGGGAGTTCACTCTAGCGTTTAAAAGAGGAAGGAAAGAATGCTGCAAGAAATTTGATCCACTATAATATGTGCAAAAATTTCATGGTCTTTAAAAAAAAAAAAAAAAGACTAATACAACTTGGAATGTGTTCACTATGTGCCTTATCTTAATATATTTCCTCATGATGACAGTATTTTTCCTAATGCTTTCAAATGCAAGGGACAGCTTCAGGAGCTCAGAGAATGTTGCTGCCATCAATAGACCTGGGACCAGGAAGAAAAGGAATTGTCCCGAACTTCCTCCTTCTCCCCATTTCGGCAAGAACTTTCCATGACCACTGCGATTATCAGCTCGACCATGACAAACAGGGAGAGTGACTGATGAAATGATGCATGTCCTAGCTTACTCTACGGCTGACTGCTCCGTTTCCCTTGCGTTTCCCACTTGCACCGACTGCTGTACTGCAGCCATATATATTATATGACAAGTTTGGGTTGAATGGAGTGCTGCCATCTCTTGGTTGTTTTGGGCAGATCAACTCACATTTTTTTTTCATTTTCCTGCCACTCAAGAATGGTAGGAAGTGACATAGAAAAACAGCTATGCTGGATGAAAAAGTTTAGGCACTTAGGAAGCATAATTGTGGTTTTTATATATTTAAGCATGTAGAAAAGAGTACATACGCTGCTGTATTGGATCTCTGTGTAACTTCTGTTAAGGGTCTTTAACAAAACTATAAACCGTGAGCAGTTGGAACAGTTTATATATGACGTGAACACCACAAAGAATGGAAAGTGATGGAGTTTTATAGAGAATTTTAAGCAAGAAAGACATTAAAATGAATGCATTGAAGAGTACTGGATTAGTAAGAAATGGCTATCTTATACTATGTAATTTCACAGTCATGAGAGGTTTAATTATTTATACTCAGGATTTGTCAAATAATTTACATGAAAATGCCTTTGCAATTACAAATGATTTTCCTTCCTTTTTCTTTCTGACTGTGACTGGAGCCAAAAGGCTTACTTTAAATATTTTTGTGATTGAAATCCAGGGCCACCTTCTTCCTAGGCTTTTCCAAGGCTGGAGACAAGAAGTGTATGACCTCCCTTTCTTCAGTAGTAGCAGAAGCCAGATGACTTTTTGGTTGGTTTCTTTTTTTTTTTTTTTTAATTGAAATACGAGAGAAATGAGAGTCTAACTGAACTCAGAATAAAAGATAAACACCAGAAATGTTTGCTGCAACAACCCTTCTAACCCAACTCCCCACCACACTGCAAAAGAAACAACATATGACAATGATCTGGAAATAATTAATAATGCAACAAGTTATATATGTAAACAGGGACATATTCTCTACGAATAGATGATAATATTAGAAGAACAGGGGATTAAATTTATGATTACTGCTGCTATACTCTGGATCAGGGTGATGACTCATTGGGGTCACCCTATAGCCTCCTCTGGGAAGAGCTGTCAGACACTGCCTGCCTCCCTGTTTCTGGCACTGAAGCTGGGGGGCTCTTCAGATAACCAGAGGGCCCACAGTCTGGTTTTTGGTTAATGTTAGGGATGGAATTTAAAACCATTGGCTTTCTCAGTACTCTTCAACCACCACCACTGCATCTGTACGGAGTCATCCCTCTTCATATAAGGGCACAACTCCAGTAGCAAGTGCTCGACAGATTATTACCTCAGTGCTGCCATGTGTAGGACAGAAAAACATTGGCTCTTGTGCAAGCACAGAGCATTCTGTGTCTGAGACCTGGAAAAACCTCCTGGCAAGGATGTATGTTCTTGGACGAGCCAACGTCATCTGCTCTTGCTCCTGCTCATGCCTCTGCTGCAGCCTATCCTGGCTTCCTCGCAGTCCCTTGTAAGGAGCACGAGTTCTCAGTAATGTCAGGGACTTAAACTGCTTTTTTTCTCATGTCTGTGCCTTCTGAGAGAAGAACCTGTCCTAGCTGCCATCAAAGAGTGTTCTGCAACAAATTTGAGTGAAATGAGGGAAATCACACTTTGTTTTGTCTAAACTATGAAATTCTCATCTGAGCAATAAAATATTCACTAACCATATGAGCCATTTTCCAGTTTGCATCCTTATTGTGTCCACCTCTGTCCTTCATGGGTGGGGAAAGCAGAAAGTGATGCTTATTCCCTACCCTTACCACTCCCCTGGGAGCACCGAGGCACCAGTTTTTCTTTAGAATGAAAAGGTGCAAAAATCTCTGTCTAAGTGGGAATGTCACTGACTGTCTGAGGAGCCTAAGAAGACCAAGTTTCTCATTTAACAGTAGAAGCAGGAACATCACTCTGACTGCTCAGAAGCTTCTCAGCATAGAGGTCACAGCTATGGTATTGCTATAGCTCCCTGAGGCATCTTCCACCCTTATCAGTAACATCATCTCCACAGCTGGTGCACAGAGCTGGTGTGCTTCATGGCAACTTTCCTAACTCTTCTACCTAAATCTCTGAGTCAGCCTAAGGAATACGGTAACTTAAGTTCGGCTCCAAAAGCATGTATGGCTCACCTTGGC